>JAXGGS010360831.1:0-13006 GCA_035585475.1 Armandia brevis
CGAAGATTTCTAGTTATTAATATATTCTATATATTATATTCTTAGTGCGGGTTTTCATAAACTAGCAGTTTCTTCACATCAGTGGACGTTCTGGTGACTTCATGATTCCCTTCTCCTTATCCGCGGTTGTTATTTACCACTTAATCCTGACCGGTTGCAAGCTACAACGTGATACTATGACATGTACTGTGTAGGCTTATTCGTGTTGCTGCCACTTCGTATCAATGGAGTAGAGCTCGCCGGAGAGTCCCTGGAAAGACACGACTGAAACATTTATATAAGCAAACAATAGTTCAGATGTCGACTCTCATCGACTGGCAAATATTACATTCGCCGGGTCCCTACCTTGCCGCGCCATTTTATCAGTAGTATATCTATTCCCGTGAGTAGCAGCGCAAACACAGCTCCTACTGATACTACTACCGTCGGCAACGCCATAGTGGTCATGTCCAACTTAAAGAAAAATAATCATCATCCAATAAGATTTAATACGCTTTCAGCAAATGTTATTCCGGTGTAAATTGTGTTGTTGGCTTAAATTACCATTGAGGAAATGCATGAGATACTTACTGGCTTTAGAGATGGTTGCTCAAACTGTATCCCTTGGTAACCAGTTGGACACGTCATCTGGGGATTAAACCATTTATTCTGTAGTAATTCCAGTGCTCCCGTCTCGGCAAGTTTTAGCATCCCGTAGTTAAGCGCCTGTTCGAGCGGGTGATTCTTCGGTAGGGCGAAACTGTAGCTGGCACCCCCGAATGCGTCACCAACACGCTGCAATCTACAGTGCTCACTCAGTAAACTGTCAGCTCCTGTTGATTCAACAACCAAGATATACCTATCCATGTTTAAAACCTGCAAATATGAAATTAAATTAAAAAAAAATAATTGTGAAATAAGCCTTATCATAGTTAGTAAAAGTAAAGCTCGATTTATTTCTCCGGTATTTTTAGTCCAAGAAGGAGATGCGAGCGACAGGTCAATATTTGTTTTTATTACATTCAACAGGGTGTGGCCGGCATGCGGGCGGGGCCCGAGAAACAACGTATTAATTGTATTGGCCCCGACCATATTAGTCACATTAATATCTAATTAATGACGGAGATTGAGTTAATATAAATATGCATGTATGTATCGTACCTTGTCTACTCCTTGTTGGAGATTAACAACATCTAGTCGGTTCTGATCGACTGGCGGAGATATGTAGTTACTCATGTACGTGTGAGATGGCGTACCGTCCACCACTCCAATCTCCCAGTGAGGGTTTTTTATCACATCATCTATGTTCTGGTAAGAGGGAAATAAAACAATCAGGGCACCGTTAGTACATGGGATTATTTAAAATGAAAGCGAACTTTCAATCAATTAAGCTGCAGTGGCTTCGCTGACCCGTTGAATTGAGTTACTACAAAATAGATGAATTGTAGTAAATGTATCTATTAAATTATATATATGATTACTAACTTAAAATGTGACATGCACATGTATAAGTGATGTGTTTGGAGCGTCAATTGTAAGACTTTATATCTATCATATTATAGGTTTAAACAATAATATTTGCATACCTGGAAGTAAGGTGTTTGTCGTAGTGGTTGTAGTTTCGCCGACCAGTTGTACTGGCTGGCAAGCGAGGATATATAGGTCAGCAACATGAAGGAACAGAAACCGAACCATGTGTAAGCCAGAACTCGGGCTCCAACAGGTCCCGGTACACGGTCAAATCCTGTAATATATCATAATTCATAGCTTAAAAACACACACAAAAACACACTAAAAAATAGACAAAAAGTCCAAAAAATATACTCAAATTTTAATTTGTCTGACGTGGATAGAATCAACGCATGGATATTCGTTGTTATCTTAACATTGGTTCCTTTTTTTAAATTTCTTTGTATAAACATCTCGTACCTCACACATTTATGAATCACTATGACCGTTCAGACACTTTGTATTATAATCACTAACCATATTCCTGAACAGGTATTCACGTACCTTGCCAGTGCATTGTTGTTAATGTGAACCATAGGGATCCGGTCAGGTTAAATTTCTCCTGGCCCTGCATGTCGCAAACTCGGCCCGTGCATTTAGTAATCCCCCAGATAGTAAAGGCAACCTACAAAATAAAACGACATGTGTTTCTTTTAAATCCAAATGTATGACGTTAAACTTTAAACACGTGTACAATATTGCATAATTAATTAGTATTCGCCACGTTAGGGTTGATTCAGATGTACTCGCAGGAATTTGTATGACAGTATATGCAAATTATTATTGTCATTATATTTCTTAAAATTAATCTGAAGCTAACGATGCACAATATAAATAACAGAATTAATGTATTACTACTTACAACGAATGGCATAAGTAGTACGATTATCCAGGCTGAAGTAGTGAACGGACGCAGTACTAGCAGGTAATCCAGAGGACCGGCCGTCTCCTCGTGACGCTTCGTTACCATGACAAACTTCACATGCTGCACGGGCATCAGCAGATCCACCTCTGTCCCTGTTTCCCTGGTAACCGGCACCGCGGCTGCTGCTAGCTCAGCTCCCGAGCTGCCTCCCGTACTCTGTCAGAATTAAACACAAAAACAAGTTTAAACAAATAAAAAAAAAAAAATGATATTGTAGATGTCCGTTACAAGGCGGGCAGCGGGAGGCAAACCTACTAATCCGACCTTATAGCAAACATATATTATTTATATGAGCGACTTTTAACCCGCGTTATAGAAAATAATTGAAAACCCAAACTGGGGGACACGCTAGACCCACGTTATAGCGAATACCACTATGTATAAGACAGTCTTGCAGCGGACATCTACAGTATTACGATATATATAGGACGCTGTAGTTGTCATAAGAGAACCACATGCTGCAGAAATGCATCACAATCGCAAGTTCATCAATGATCTATTTGATATATAGAAATACGCATCATCATAGCAACAAGTTATATGTAGTTCACTATATATTCTTTATATAATATTTATCCTATGCAACAAATATAACAAATGATCTAGGGCATAGCATGGTTAATACGGAGGGTGGCTGTGTATAACGTGACCACTGTTTTTCGGCCATGACAACCATTGAGATTAAGTACAGTAGGGGATAGATATAACGTGGGTGGCGGGGAGTAAGTGAAAAAACCGCGTTATAGCGAGCACATCGTGTATCCATAAGTGGTGACATTTGACCCGCGTGGATACGCAGAACTAAATCGAGGGACGTCCCAGTAGACCCGCATTATAGCAGACCGCGTTATAATAAACCGCGTTATATGGAGCATCTACTTTTACATTATATATGATCTGTAGACTGGTGCGTGTATCAGTATAAAGCACCCACGTTATAGCAGACCGCGTTATATCGAGAATCTACTGTACATGTATATGATCTGTAGACTGCTGCACGTAGTAGTATATAAAGCCTTCCTCACCTGCCACTGAATCAGCGGCTGTAATATCTCACTGATGCTGTGATCTGGGACGACCTCAGAAAACTCCCACTCGAACTCCAGTAGCTCCCCGAGTTTCTCCATCACGTCGGGGACAAAGCCGTCATAACCAACACTTCCCGAGGCGTTCTGCTTAAATACATACGGAGAAACCTGTAACAATAACATAAATATATCAACACCAGGTAGGAAATTCCGAATATACTAGAAGTATGTATCTACATATACTGAGAAATATCAGTGATTATTAACAAAGCTGTCGATTATGATCGATATTGATTACGATGGAGACATCGAAATTGTTTAGCGGATAGGTCTTAAAAGGTGAATAATCATGAATAGCTTTAACTTCGTTCTCACTCTATTGTTATTTTTGATGATTTTTTTACTTACTAGAGAAGTGATTACTTGAAGTTTTTTGCCCTGGAGGTATGACGTCACTGATGCCTGCATTGATGCTAGCGGATCTGTGTCTGGAATAACAAAAGGATTAGTGTCATATTAATATGATCATATTCATGATTCACCTCGGCTACTAATCGATACGTCCAAATTGTTTACAATAAATGCAAAGTATGAAGAGAGACATTGATGTGTAACTCAGCAGGCATGGGGTCGAATACTTTATCTCGAATACTTACAAATCCGAATACTTTTATGAATACAAAGTTTGGAATACTTTTAGAATACTTGAATTTAGAATACTTGTGTTTGGAATACCGAATACTTCCGAAAAGTATTCAAATACTTTTGGAATACTTTTAGAATACAATTCTATCACATACTATTACATGTACATGTATGTGTGACTGTTGTTGCAAGACTGAAGCCACTTCTTCCTCACCTATAGGTGAGAAAACTAGCCATCCACCCTTAGAAATTATGTTAATCACACTCTACCGTCTCCTCATCTAACATTGTAGGAAGCATTCACAGCTTTTTCACTATTTGAAACAACACTCAGAAGTACAGTAATGTTTGAAAAAGTATTCCAAAAGTATTCGAATACTTTAAATACAATTCTTTAGCAAGACAAAATCTGGAATACAAATAATTTCGAATACTTTGTATTTTTAATTTATGGAATACTTTGGAATACTCGAATACTTTTTTATTAGCGAATACAAATAAGTATTCGAATACTTTTAGCATTCCGCCCCATCCTTGTGTGTAAGTAATTTATAATAATTGAACTAAGACCTATGAGCAATTCAATTCAATTGACTAAATGCTACTACATTTGTACTATCACATGAAAAGGCTGAACAGAACTGATAATTAATACACATTTTTAAAAGCATATTCAATTTCAATTCAATTCAAACCCGTTAATTAATTTCCATTCAACAGAACTGAATCGACACAATGACCGAACATCTCGCATTCCGCTAACCTATAAATTGTATAAATACATGTACATACACATAGATATATGATTCGTACCTTGGGTTTGTCCTTGTACGTGACAGATGCACAACATACAGGTGATAATCCATGCTCCGTAACTATCCATATTAAATCTTCTCACACTGTGTCATCGGGTTAACAATTACAGCTCACGTCCACAAGCCGATATACATGTAATAAATCCTATAGATCCCTGTGTGGCCGTGATCATATGAAAACCTCGATCTGTTCAATATAATTTCGTGTTTGACACCAGTACCTCTCTGAGAACAGACCGTGTCACCGCGAGTCAATCCTACGTCCGACAGTGATGGGATGTGTTATTCCAAGCCGTGACAACTGTTACGTGATACACGATATAATATAATATAAGATCGCATGAACTATAAGTGTGTTAAACAACGTGTGACAAACTAACAGTACATCCACATTGTTCGTGTACCGGGGCCGGTGAATTGTGCGGGTCACAACAGTCGGTCGATAATCTACAAACCGTGGTTAGATAAGCGTGGCGGTCATGTAGCGCGCGATGTGATTGGTCAGTTGCAAGCGGTCAGCCTGTTAGCCGCTCGCCCATTGGTCACCTGCTTGTGACGTCATGTGGTTATGAAACAGAAAATTATTGCCTTGTAGCAGACGACAATACATGACTAAGATACATGCACAGCAGCGATACATGTGCTCAGCTTATCCTTAAACAGACGGGATTATCGGTCTGTAACGTCATACGGCGAGGAAGGGATACTAGCCTCACGCAGTGATACATCACATTAATTTTGTCATCATTGTGGGCGCGTGAATAGGTCTGGCCAGAGCCCTCACGTTATCTAGAAAGTGTTAGCAGTGTCCCCGGACAGTGTCACCACGAAGCCGTTGTGAGAGCATCTAAAGGGTCTAGCACCGGCCATAGTTTATAGACTACGCGAATCCGACTACGCACTGATCTCTTATAACAGAGGAATCAAGAATATCCCACCTGGATGTTATCGCACGTTACAGCTAGAATTGACACGGACTGAAAACACTGTGAGCTGCCCTTAATCAGAGCAGAACGAGAAGGGATATATTAATTATACTGTCTGACCCTGGAGCCATCGATATAATCTCTCAGGATGAAGGCTTCACTTGTGCTCGTGTTTACACTATTCCCGATGTTCCTGGGGGTCCTCTGTGCGAATGGTGAGTATACCGAACCTCAGATGATATTATTACAGATTTAAAATGTATCATACGCGATAGTACAAATCTTACATCAGTGCTACCTAATATTGTCTGCAGAGGATTCCTGGCTTGAGACTTTGAAGGAAAATACAACCGCTTTCCTGCAGGGCAGAAAACTTAGGATTGTCTCAAATGAGGTAATTCAAATATCAACAGCGTTCCAATTTCAAGATTCTATCTATAGATGTCCAACTATTGCAACTAGAATATTAAATCAATGTTACATATATGTTTCCTCCCAATATATAATATATATATATACTATTAATTAATTATATATAAAACGACGTGTATTTTCCTGTAGATAGACCCGTTCTTGAACCAGAACGGCGGCAGATATGATGGATTCATACCTAACGTATTAGAGGCTTTATCCGCTAAGCTGGGATTTGACTATGACGTCACACTTCTCCCGGTTGCGGAGGATGGGGAGAGTAAAGTCGTCGTCTGGCGAGAAGAGGTGATTAGTGAGCTGGAACTATACGAGGTAAATGATCATACTACTATAAAACTACTACTAATCAACTGAAGCAATACGATATAAACTATCAAAATACCATACTACTACGGAACTACTAAAATCCATTGAAGCGATACGAACTAAACTATCATGCTGCTGTCAAGATACCATGATACTCTAAACTACTGTAAATCAGCTGGAGCAATACCAGATAAAATATCATACTACTATAAAACTACTATAAATCAGTTGGAGCAATACGAAGTAATCATCGTACTACCAGTAAAACTATCACGTACTACCATGAACTCCTACAAACCATCGTGTTAGATTCTACGAATAGATGATTGCCGTAGAAAGAAGACTAGACGCATTTATTTCATCCTCAAAATGTCCTTGAGTAGACATGTCACGCCCTGTAATGTGGCCCACGTATCGACTATTAAATCGAGCAATCGCAAAGTCAGGCCTCTGTGTATGCATCGTTATGTAAACAGTCGTGATATGCAAACCCAGTGTTAAAGTTAGGATTTATTTGGATTTAAATTTACCTTACAGACCAGTGAAGGGGCGTCAGGTGCTGATCTTGCGGCGACCTCCCTGATTGTAGCGAGTTCAGATGCTACTCACATGCAGATATTGTCGCCGCTACTAGAGGGCGGTGTGGCATCGGTGATCAGACAGCCGTCCCTCACAGAGCAGGAGGAGGAGCTGACTAACTTCTCACTACTCACAGCTGGTTCTAACGCCGTCTGGGTTATATCAGTCGCCGTCCCCGTTTCTGTGAGTAGTCGCGTTATTTATCAGGGAGAAGTAGCGTAACTTATCAAAGTGAAGTAGTAGCATAACTTATCAAAGTGATTAGTAGCATGACTTATCAAAGTGAAGTTGTAACTAACTTATTTTAAAAGTGAAGAAGTATAGCATAACTTATCAAAGTGAAGTAGTAGCATAACTTATCAAAACGAAGTAGTGTTGTCTTTCAGTTACACGTAGTAGAACCTACCCGTATGTAGTAACGTTATCTTTTAGTCCGTAGTACAGTTATAGATATATAATTTGTAGAGTTACCGATGAGTATATAGTAAAGTTTTTTGATAGTAGTGTTAAGGTTACATATGAGTAAGAAGCAGGGCAATTACACATATTGCGGTACCCTTGCGCGGTCCTTATCACACATTATATTTAGAAATATACAAACATTGCTTACGTCGGCACTTTATTTTATTGTATTAAGGTCGCACTACTGCTGTGGCTGATCCATCGACTGACCTCTCTAGTGGCGGAGGTGGAAAACAAGTCTATGTTCACCCTCGGTGGCGCCCTCTGGTTCGCGCTGGCCTCAGTAGAATGGCAAGGTACTGCTAGCATCAGTTATCACACTACTTAAAGCCTACTATTGATACCGCGCTGATGACACAACAAACTAGCCTCAGTATTCGGATATAATTCACAAAAATCTAGATTTTGGAACTGATTTATTTATTATTTCCCAGGTTACATGACCGCGCCAAAGTTACACGGAGCGCGCCTCCTGGCGATCTCCTTCTTCGCCTTCGTCACGTTACTACTCGCGGCCTACATCAGCGCTCTGGTTAACTACTTCGACGGCGCTACTCAGGCACAGATCAATCAGGCGCTACAGGCGGAAATAAAGGTAAGGGGAAAAGTATTATATTATATAATAATGTGTATTTATTCTCAGTATCACCATTATTATTTTATTAAGTTACATTCCATGTTTATTCTGTAACTGATGTAATTTATTCGTTATATGATAAGGTGAATAAACTTATTTTAAATTGAAATTGGAATTGGTAGCAATCCTACTGAACCCTCGGATACCTAAAATTACACAATAAATGCATTTATTATATGTTCATATTTCATAGATTTGATTGAGATCGGAAAGGAACTATCTAAAAAGCTTTGTACTTCATTTCATGTCCATATAATGATTAGGCATTATTTATTGATTTGTTTAACCCAAAAATGACGTTTACTTGATTAGAGTTTATCGGACATAGCAGAAGACAGCAGCAGACAATGGTCGTTCATAGCAGAGCGGGATAGTTACATCCAGGACTACATCTTATCTGCGCCAAGTTCTACGTTTGCTAAAATCCGGGAATCGTGGGGTCCGAACCAACAGGATCACCTGGTCAGTATGTCGGACGCCATCCAACAGGTAAATACTGCAATATACCACAAATATAAAATAATTTGCATGCACACGTGTCTATTGTTTACGTTAGCTATATTATCAAACTAATATTAATACTATATTATCAAACTAATATTAGTAATATGTATATATAGCTAGCCCGCTCAATTATTAATTAAGTTCGAGCCACACAACACCATCACTCACTTAGGGTTCATGATTTGTAAACTTGAGCAATTGCTATTCTGACATGGCCGTAGGCCATAAAGCAATAAATTCCTTGAATCCTTGATAAGTGTCAATTACAGACGAGACCAATAAAAATAATCAATTTAAATACAAATGCCCCTTATATCCTATCTAACATTTAATTTAGACCTGTTGGCGGAATCATTACTAATAATATTGTTCCTCGCTTCAGTTGAGTTCCTCAAACGGAAGTCTCGCGCTTCTGACCGATGAGTTCACAGCTCAGCAAATAGCATCCGGGGATCCGTGTAACTTCCGGTACACTACCGACACTTCCGGTAGTTTGAGTGTAAATTTTGCCACGCCCCAAGGTCATCCACTGTGGGAAGCGTTTAATCTGGTGCTGCTGGATCTCAGGGATACAGGGAAGCTAGACGAGCTGCAAAGGAAATGGTTTAATTCGGGAGACGCCTGTCAAACCGTGAAAACCGTTCGCCAAGTTAAACCAAAAAATGTAAATACTTTTTTTGTTAATACATCTTTTTAAAATGACATAAAACTACCTATAATTAATGTATCATAAATTAGGTCAGGTACTATTCGGTAACTGTTACAGGTATCCCATTGACATTATTCGCTTAAGTATTGCATGATTAATATTGAGGCGATTTTGCATCTTTTTATGAAATCCCAATATAATTCTCCTGTGCTCTCTTAGGCGTCGCCAGCAACCATTGTCCCGCCCCTGGTATTTATAGGAGGCGGATTCGGCCTCTGTTTCCTGCTGACCATGATAGACTTGATAATGATCAAAAGCAGGGGAAAGGTAAGTCTAAGCACCTTTTATATTACAGTGAGGGGTAATAAATCTCGTGTGCTTTGGTTCGACAATCACAACCGCGAAGTTCAACCGAATACCATTTATTTCTATTCACCTGTGCCTTTGCTTTTGTCCGAACTCTTTTAGCGAATAATTTGCTTCTCTACGTGATTGAGAACTTTTGAATAATTTCAGGGTCTGTCTGGCGATCGTAAACAGGAGACAGTCTCGCTGCACACAGTGGATAATGAGTGAAAAAACAAACCGTTTGGATCAACTTCAACATCGATTATTAACAAAAATTTAAGTTGGAGTGTGATCGAATGCTACTACAGTTTACAAGTAGTGTATTCTCTATTTAAGTTTCATAAGCAGATTATATTGAACTTTGTTTTATCTCAATATATGTAATAAGTCAAAAAGAAATAAATCATAAATTATCAATATTCGTTAATAATAATGTGTTCCATTGTAATAATCATAATTTTGTTGACGGAAGTTAAAGTTGGGCAGCTAAAATTGTGATACTGGATTGTGGCATATACTTATTAATTAAACCACGGAGCATGCACCATATTGTCATGGAAACACTTGCATGTGAACCTAAGCTTAAACTGATTGTGATGTGTTTCATTCGAGAAATACTCAGTCAGTCGCTCCTCGGATGATACACATGTATGTGCCAAGAGATATTTACTTTGAGTTCTTATTACTGTCATCTTCAAATATGTAGGTGATTGTCTGTTGATCCACTTTTATTTACTAGTTCAGTCTATCAGACTTGATAACCTACTAACAGGCTTGTTTCTCCCATAGTCAAATCGCATTGAACATAACCATTTAATTTTATTGGTCATCTTGGTTAAAGGTGTCATCGTATCTGAGTGTTTAGACACATAACGAGCCGTATAGATTATAGTGATGGAGAGATATATGGATCGACAGGAAATGCTCTGTATTGAACCCATCAAATTGTTGGCATGCGATCAAATGTTTATCATAGGGGAGTGCTGGAAATATATAACTGCTGTTTACTGAGGTCAATTAAGATGACATCGTATTGTTGATTTCTTTGGGAACTCGCTAAGTGGCCTGTTTATTGTTGCGCAAAACTGTAACAAACATAAGATATTAGCAGGCAGCGCCTTTTAGCGCAATTCCTATCAGTTTTCTCTCAATTTTTGGTCTGGCCTACATGTGCCATCTGCCTATTACCATAGTGGCTATAGCCAGCTATTACATGTGCATCCTTCTTATTTGTAATGTAGGGGTCTATCTATGAGAAGAATGGCGGAAATGCCAATTAACCGTAAAATTGCTCTCTAATTGCGAGCTTACACCTGAACTCACCAGCGCAAAAGCAGCGTAACCAGCAATGTACTTGCACCTTTAGTTTTTATCGCGCAACGATCACCGGAATTATTAATTTGAGCCTGCACGCTGCATGTCTATATGCATAACGCGCATCTAGAGTGTTACCGGTAGTCTTACAGTGTTACAAAATGCATGTAGATTTTGGCTCATATATCAATGTAACGTAGTTTGACAAACAACCGCCCTACAAGTGTTTATCAAGGTATAAATCTGTGGCGGCCCTCACAGGTGATAGATACGGAGCAAACCATGTACAGGTGAACTGTAAAATTTAATGATTCGAATACAGTACTTATCACACAGGGGTTTGTTTTTACGTAGTGTAAATACATTTCTAACTAACTGGGACTCTTGTTTCTGCTGTTAACGATGGATCCAAGCGCGGACGGTACCGCTACCTTTCATTGGGCAGACTATCTGGTCCTCTCCGTGGTTCTAGCGATTTCTGGCGCGATAGGTATAAGTATATCAAATCTATATATTTATTCTTTATCAGGAAAACCGACCCAGTTTGAGAAGTGTGATAACTGTAAATGCTTGCATGTTTCAATGTCAGTTACAATCAAATTAAAAGGGGCCTGAAATATTGAATCTGGGTTTTGCGGGATTTAAGAATACTTATTGTGTATAGTCGTTGGATATAGATAATTTGTTATTTTAATGATCATATGGGTATTTGCTCTAATTATGTCTAATAAGAGCTAATAAGAACAATCTACAAAACATATTGTTGGATGTATTTTCCTTCGCGTGATGATATACTCATTATATACGAGTATCAGTGATTGTGACTCCATATCCTCACTCTAAGTAAGATTATCTCCGGTATATACATTATAACGTTACATTTATATCATATGATACTACTGGTGAACACTACGGAAGATGTACATTTTAGTATCACAGGTGTATATTATATAATATTAAAGGTGTATATTATAATATCCCAGGTGTATTTTATAATATTACAGGTGTTTATTATACTATTACAGGTATATTAAATAATATTACCGGAATATTATAATATTGCAGGTATATATTATGGCATCCAGCAGAGGAAGCACAACACCATGGATGAGTTCCTGGTGGCGGGTAGAAGCATGTCAGTGGTTCCTGTCAGCATCAGTCTGTTCGTCAGCTGGATGTCAGCGATCTCGTTCCTCTCCGACCCGGTAGAGGTGTACTACTACGGTGGTATCTACTGGACGATGCTGATTGGCTACGTCCTGGCGATACCTGTGGTGGCGCACGTGTTTGCACCGGTCTATCACAAGATGCAGAAAATAAGCGTTTACCAGGTCTGTATCTAAATCGTCATTCTCAGACTTAATAGCTATGAATATGACAGGAACATATATATTCATGAGAAGTAGATTTTAGCATGCCTGCTTTAAACTTATTTTCATCGTCACTGTATTTGTAGATATATGTTTTGAGATATAGGCTCATGTCTTTGCTTTTTCATAACAGATTCTCAGTGACAAATACAGTCCTCAGTTGAGCCTCTATGTGATTGTTGTTGGACTGATAGCTTCGGTGAATATGTTATACTTATATGCACAACTTTAACAAATATAATAACTGAACTATTGTTATATCGGCTATCAGTGTATTTGCCTAACTTAGAACGAACCTGTCGTGTGTTGACGTTAACAAATGACATTTTCAGGCTGTATTCATGGGAATCGCTTTATACGCACCCAGTTTAGCTGTGAGCCAAAGTAAGTGAATTAGTGTCTTAAATATATTGTACATAAGAAAGTCTCTCTGGGAAAAGAGTCGTTAACAAAGAAATGGCGACACGAGAGTGTACACATGATTCGTCTAACAGCATCTATAGACTAATGAATACTGACATGGCATCCTTTAGTGATATACAAGTCAGTCCATGTTACAATAAAATGATATTTCATTG
>JAXGGS010360942.1:0-13002 GCA_035585475.1 Armandia brevis
AGCAGTTTCAATAAATGTTGCTGCCAGTTCAATGTCAATGACTGATAGTATTTCGGCTTTAGCGATTGGCGGCAGCTTGCTTATCAATTCTTGTACCTCGGTGTTCTTTGCTGTATTGAGAATCTGGTTAAATTCAACCAAAGGAGTTATCTGATATATTTTTGCCAATGTTTCTTTTGTTGTACCTAATAAAGTGTTGAAAGGTATGCTTGGGGATGTTTCTGTTAACAGTTTCTCAAGATAATCATCAGAGGATATTTGAGTTATGATATCTAACACCTTTGAAGTCTCTTTCTGAAGTAGTTTTGCTGCTATGATTGGGCTCTCAAGAACTAGTTGTTCTGCCTTTTCTTGAGGAGACATAATCGCCATTTCATCAAATAGGTCACGTACGTGTTCCATATCGGTCCTACTCATATGACTAGTTTCAATATCATCTTGAATGAGTTCATTTATGTTTGCCCTAGCCATCATTGAAGAGGCCACCAGTAATTGTTCTTTCTCATTAGGCGATAATAAACCTATTAATATTTCTGCTAATGGTTTATCCAGCGCCTCAATTATCTGTATTTGCTGTTCGATCGAATTGCTTTGAAGAAATGTCTCTAATATTGCAGGGGAAACATTTCTTAATATTTTGTTTTGATGAAACGTCGGTAGGTCTTGTAGTATAGCACCTAGTTGAACTGAGGAATCTATTGCCTGAGCAATATTTAGTAGCGTATTATCATCTATTGTCAAAAGCATTGATTTTGATGTTGATGGACCCAAAGACATTAAGATGGTTAATGCGTCCTGGACTGGTAAATTATTCACTATATCTGACAGAGGAGATTGTTGCTGCTTAGCAACCATGCTTGCAGCAACATGTGCTCTTTGTAAGTCATCAAGAGTCAATATAAGCCTTGCCCCTACAGTGGGGTTTTGATTCGTCAGGACTAATCCCATTAAATCTTCCGGAAGACTGGAAATACCATGCTCTGAACCAATAGCCTCAGCAGTGAGAATTACCTCATCTGTGGGGAGCGAATTCCAAATGGCATGTTTGGAGTCTGAGTCACTATGTTCCAGTAAAGACTCTAGTTGTTCTATATCAAGGTCATTTGTAAGACAGTCAATACTATCTGTGACATGATTTTTTACAGAAAAATGTATTACGTTTTTCATCTGCATGGTATCTACCTTCGATATTAGATTTGCCTTTACGTTTCCTTCTACTTTGCAAAATATATCTAAAAGGTTTTCGTCAGTTAGTTTATTTAGTATAGGACTCAGATCAAAACTTTCATCCAATGAATTCAAAGCCCTATTAACAGTTTTACCATCTAAAGACGACAAAATCTCGCCAACTACTTTAACATCAGACTTCACTAAAATGTCTGCAATGTGATTTGAATCCATTTTATTCACCAATGTTGCTAGAGATTGCCCGATAACAATTGAACTTTCCATAAGTTCTGGCAATTCTATCTGTTGCAGGACCATTGCGCTCAACAAGGAATTATTATTTAACAAGAGAGATATTTTTTCTTGATTCGATTTTGATTGGAGAGACGTTCTAAGTTTGTTGACCTCTACAGACGTAGGCGTTTTAGTATTGTCTTTGATTTTTTGGCTTATTTTATGTTTTAAAAGTTCTGCCATATTTTCAATTTCATTTAAAGTAATAATGTCCAAAGTATCTAGTACAGATGTAAATTCATCCTCCTCGAGAAGATCCAGTAGCTTAACGCATTCATTAGTTTCCATATGTCCCAAAAGTTCTACTTTTTGGTCTAATGTACTGGCATTGAATATATTGTCTACTTCCTTCTGTGACATAGAAGACATCAGTTCTGCAACCCTTTTTCCGGGAAGTTTCTCTACTTGCTCTACAAACTCCTCAACTGATAATTGTGAAACTAGTAATGGTATGTTTAGCTTGTTTGCGCTTTGTAGCATATCACTGATTTTAGTGTTTGCTAAATGTTCTGATATATATACCCCTTTGATTCCAGAATTTCCCTCTAAAAGACCATTAAGGACAGTTGACATTTGCATGTCAGAGAGTGTTGCTCCAATAGACGTAATATCAGACGATTTTAAGTTACTTAGGATTTCAGTTATGCTGTGCGGTGGTATCAAGGACACGATAGCAGCTTGTTCAGCAACTGAAGGTAAAGAACTGATTATGTTCATGTTATCCTCATTTGTAGTGGTGCTTAGAATCTTTGACATTGTTTTTTGTCCGATTAACTGAACAACTGGTGAAATCTTATCAGTAGGCAGGCGTGTAAGTAAGCTTGTTCCTTTAAGTGTGTTACCATTGTTTACAAGAGAGGTTATGAGAGATCCTATTTCTGTCTTTTCGAGGGAAGCAACATACATAGCTGCTACCATAGGATTCATAGATGCAACAACATCAGGAAAAATCGCCATATCTATGTTTCCAGCTATATGATTCAAGCATTCGGAATTTACACATCCTCCCATGATAATGGAGAGATCAGATGGGCTTTTATCTTTCAGGATATCTTCAGCTGTGTGGCTACTGATACCAGCCATGATATTAGCTGCTGTGGCTTGGTTTACGTGGTTCATTAGGTCTGAGAGAGAATTGGCTGATTCGCTTAAACATTCTAACAATGTTGACATCTGTCCGCGATCAGCTTTCTCCATTGCACAGCCAATTTCAGGATAATCTATTTCCTTGATTGCTTCGCAAATTTGTGGCTCACTCTTGCCAGATATACTGTCTAGAACGTTTGAGCAAGCCTCCACCTTCTCTGGTCCAGCTAAGCTAAGTTCTTTATTTCTGTCTCTGATCAGTTTTTCCATTTTGGTTTCACCTATTACATTTGTTATAGTGGCGGATAATATTCCATCTGTTTGGCTCGCGACATATACAGCCATGGTTACATCATCATGAAATAAATCGACTATTTCCACCGCTTTGTAATCATTGACATTGCTGAGGATAGAGGCAGCAACGTGGCTGGGCAGCAAACTTAATATTTCCGTACTTCTATCCATGTCAATATTCAATAATGCATCTGCCTGCATTGCGATGGGCATATTCTCAAACACATTCCTTGCCTCAGATATTGTCGGCGCAGCCTTAAGCGCATTTATCAAAACTGATTCTGTTGTTGTTTTGAATAGTGCCTCTTTAGCTTTGTCATTAATAGAGAGTAATAATTTTGAAACTTTTTCTGAATCCAGTCCATTTATCATAATGCCTGTTTCATGTGCAAAGCCTGATTCCACTAGGCTGTTGAGAATTATTGGTATTTCATCATCAGACGAGTGGCTTATTAATTCAATTTGATCAACCAATGGCCTATTCATAAGTCCAGCCCCCACCATGTCCTCTTGCAAGTGGCCAATAATCTTAGTTAGGGCAGGCACTTCGATATTGGTTATTATATTGAGAACAACATTTTTATGCATGGACTCAAATATCGCTGGTAAATGTTCATCATCGATCTTTTCCAAAATGGCTATAGATATATCTGTTTTCATTTCTTGAAATATATTTCCCAAATTATTAGTATGACCATTCTTTAACATTTCATCAACTAGTTTTCCGCTCTGTAATTGATCAAAGCTTTCAAATAGTGATGCAGCTATCACTGGATCTATATGACCAATTAACTGCGCCTGCTTTTGGATTTTTATCGATTCTAAAATGGATGCTTGATTATTTAAATTCGCTTGCATCTCCACCATGCATTTCAACTTCCTTGTAGGAAATGCTGATACGATGTTGCTGTTGTTGTTTATTTCCTTGAATAAGTCTTGAGTAGTATCGCAATTCATCGCGCCAAGCAGACGAGACACCACTTCGGGACCATTTTCTGTATCTACGATTGAGATCAAAATACCAGCTGTTGCTTCTGGTGACATCTCGCCCAAAGCTGCCACCAAATCTTTCACTTTATTTTTCGACACAAAACTTTCAAATTCTGCAATTGAATTCAGTTTAGGGAGTTTCTGAGCTATTTCTTCTTTAGTATCAGAGTTAACATGTAAATGCGATTGAATAACCGCTTTCGTGCTTGCCTTGGCCAACCCGTTTTGAGAAAGATTATCAATTTCCTCAATGTCTTCTACGCTCATCTCAGACAGTAGATTTACCCTATTAGCATCATCTAATTCTTCAAGGAGAGTCAGTTTCGTGCCTGTTGAAAGAAAATTAATCGCCTCTTTCTTTTCATCTTCTGCAATCGCCATATATATTTCTGACATTGATGCTGTTATGTCTGCGTCAAATACTAACGATAGTAGTGATGGGTTTGAGAGAGTACCAACAATGCCTTTCACTACATTATCAGATAGGTAAGGTAGCAAATCTTTCGTTTTTTCAGGACTGACATTTTCTATTAATTGCCCCAAAATGGGAGGTTCAATATATTCCGCTATATCTGCTAACAATTTATATTGAGTTTTGTCCAGCAAACTGCTGATGACCCGACTAGCATCATTGATATTAATATTTTGTAAAACCGAACTAGCTAGATCTACATCCAAACTACTCAGGAAAGCCGTTTTCATCCGCAATGGCATCTTCTCTTGAAGTATGGCAGCCTCATCTATAGAATCTATAGCTTTTGCAAAGGTGAAAGCTGATGAGATATCAACTGTATTCCACAATTGAGCCATTTCTTCATCCCCCATGCCAGATATGATACTTATTTTGTCGTCAGGATTAACATTTTCCAATATCTTAACAAAGCTGTGCAAGCCACCATCACCAATCAAGTCAGATAAAGTCACGCTGATCTCTTTTGTTGTCATTTCTCCCAACAATTGTGCACCAAGAAAAGGATTTACATTAGCTAACACCTCAGACTTAACGGATGCCTGAAGCTGGGTCAGAAATGTGTGGGCCTGTTCAACGGTTTCAGTAGCTGCAGTTACTTGTACCAGCCTCGATAATTTTGTACCACTTACAACATCATTAAGCATATCTTTAGGGAGTGCCAGTAATACTCCAACGGATAACGGTGCATTTATAGCATTATTCAGTTCTAATACATCTGATTTCTCAAACTCCTGATCAATTTCTTTCAGAATCAGTGCCGCTTCTCCCGATGCTAATGTCCCTAGAAAATTAGCAGCAGTTTCCCTGTCACTATTGACAAGAACTCTTGCTTGGCTTGATACATCTAAACCTTTCAGCCAACCAGAAAGTATACCAAGTTCTTCAATACTACCAGACATATTTTCAATGTCCTCAGAGGATAACAAATTCATGAGCTCCTCTTTCACATCTATATTAGTCAGAGAAATCATTTGTGCGGCGATTGATGGTTTTGATACTGCTGAAGCAACAATCGAATCCAAAACATTTTTATGATCTGACGATTTGTCCAAAATTAATGCAGCATGCACTGGTCCGGTTTCTTGCAAAACCTTACTGATCAAATCCGGTTGCTCTTTGTCAAGCAATTCAGCCTGTTCTGCAATTGAAAGTGGTTTAAGCAAGTCTATGATTCTACTAACTTCCCATTCATCACTTGTTGTTAAATCATTGCCGATTTCTTCAAGATCTTTCGCTTCCTTTGTCATTGGCATAGCTATATTTGTTTCCTCCTCCTCTAATTCGATTTCATCGGATACCTGTGATTTCGTATCGTCCGAGAGCCTCTCCATAAGCGCTGACAATTTCGCCTCATCATTTGTTGCTACTTGTTTTAAATTATTGATATCAGCTGCATCCATGAAACTTGTAAGTTGCTGTCCGCTGAATGTATCCAACCTGTTCAAAATGTCAAGACTTGCTTTGGGGGACATTTGTGATACTACTGATGCAGCTTTGTCGGTAGAGTTAGAGGATATCATATTTTGCAAAACTATTAATGATTCGGGCACGTCCATGGTTTTAAGTATTCTTGCACCTACAGCGCTCTCTATAGATTGCACCAACGTGTCTGTGATGCCCTCTTCAACCTTTTTAACAAGTATTTGAAGTGTGGGATCATCCAGAAGCTCAAACACATTTTCCAAGCTTGAAGGTGCTGTTGATTTCACCAACTGAACAGCAGTTTCCTTTGACATGTCATGCAGAAGAGCTTGCAGAAACGGTGATTCTAGGTGCTCAACTAAATCTGATGCTTTAGCAACCATGTTGCCTTTGACCAAGTCATCAATTAGTGTCACTGCTTCAGACGTATCTAGTGATTCTAAAATGATGGTTCCAAATTTCGGATGTACATTTTCTAGTATGCCCTGCTGCTGCTCAGCTGAGAGTTTTTGATATATTTCTGACAACTGTTCATCATTTGAGCTCGACTTCACTATCCCAATGACTTTCTCAAGTGACACCTCTTTAAGGACAGATTTAGTGACATCATCTGAAGTTATCAACAATATTTCTGCGGCCTCAGTGCTATCAATAGATGAAATTATCTCTGCGACCCGTACAATCTCTTCTATATTTAAACTAAGATCAGTTATGATCGTGGCAGCTGTGTCGGTTGGCAGCAATCGAAGTGCATCGACAGCTGTATCCACTGATGATTTCGTCACATATTGGGCCTGTGTTGCAGAATTTAGCTTCATGACTATTTCTTTAAATTCATCATTATCATTTTTCAGAGAATCTAATATATTCACCAGTTCTTCGATATCTATTGCACCAACAATCGAATCAAGTTGGTTACTTGACGCTTTAGCTAGAATTCTTGAGCTTGTAGAGAAATCTGTCAACAGTAAAAATGAAGCAGCTTTTTGGGAATTACCGCTATTAATCATGCTTTGTAACACCTCTGCTGATTCTTCAGAGGCTAACCCAGAAAGAATATTCGCACCATTAGCATCATTAAGGGAAGCCATTATAGTTGCTTTAGCATGTATAGCCATGTTAGAAGACATAAATTTCAACAAATCGTTTTCGGGAACTGTAGATGCAATATCTGTAAGCTTTAATTCCGGCATTATGTCAGATAATTGATATATGGTCTCGTCATCCAGGGACTGAATTATACTAGCGGATACTTTGGTTTCTAACTCCTCGACAATACCTATTACGTTTTCCACACCAATGTTGGTGACAAGATTTGCAAGGATCGTACCCGATTCTGAAGTCTGTAAATGTGTAAGTATGGTTGCGGCATCACTTATTTCAAGATGTTCCATGATTTCGATTTGATGATCAATGGACAATTTTTTCACAATTTGAGCAGCATTATTGAATAATTTATCTGCTTTTAGAGTACTAGTGAATTCATCAATGTCTAATGCTGTCGCTACAGAATTCACAATGTCAGAATTGCTTTCTGAAAGGATAGAAGATATAGCAGAATGATCCATTTGGCTGATAATGTCTACCAGCTTTTTAAATTCACTTTCATTTGACACATCCTCAAATATATTCACACCATCCTTTGTATCCAGATAATTTAATATTCCAGCTCCTTGAGCAGGATTTACTGATAATATGACCTTCTGTTTTATCTCATCAGTCGACTCCTTCAAAATATCAATAATATCTTCAAGGGTAGGCAAAGAATTAATGATGGAAAGTAGGTCTTGTATTGGCATACTATCTACAATCACGTTCACGACCTCACTATCAGTTAGTAATAGAACTTGCCCTGCAATAGACGCTTCTACTTCAGATAAAATACTGACAGCAGCATCACTTTTTTCTTTCAAAACCATACTTTCAATTGCAGCGGTTGCATCAGTTAATGAAATACCCTTCACGACTTCGACACTTGTTGATCTGTCCAATTCCGCTAGAATTTTCCCTTGTAACTCACTTTTCATTTTTTTTACAAGATCTGTAGCATCGTCAATATTTGATATAGATAACATCATGTCTACAACAAAGTCCTGATCTAAGCTAGCTATCACCGTTTCTGATAACTCCTCATCGATTGTTAATAAGACATCAGCTAAAGCTGTATGTTTAGCATGCAATAAAACGTCAGCTAAATGGTCTTCATGCTTAAGTTTAAGCATCCCCTTGAATAGTCGTTCAATATCATCCATCCGAAGATGCCCGATGATATGGGCGGCATCATCGGCTTCAATATGTGAGAAAACATCTAATTGTACTTCGTGTGACATTTTGTTAAAAAGGACTGCTTTGACTGTATCATCCTGAGTCAGTAAGATGTCATCGATGATATCAACAGATATACTTTTACATATGGCACTTGATACATTTTTACTGCTTGATAGTAAAAGCCCGGCAGCAGTCTGTACTGACATTTCAGAAATAAGGTCAGCAATAGTAGCGACATCATCGTTTTGTTCCATATATGACAGTATCTCAACCCCTTCACTTTCATCAACGTTTTCCAGTATATCAATTGCATTTTCACTGCTCATGCTTGCTAACAGCTGACATTTTTTCTCAAGAGGAAATTTTGTAAACAAATTAGTTCTATCTCCTAAATTGGTCAGTTTATCCAAGACAACCAAAAGATCTTCAATTTCGATGCTGTCCGTTAGTAATTTGGTAGCATCAGTGGATGTTTCGATTAATATACCTGCTAAAACATTTTTTTCGATCTCTAGAAGCAGTTTGACTGCATCAGTTACATTTTCTTTAACCATTTCAACTATGATCGAAGCAGCTGTCTTTGTTTCGACATTTTCCATTATTAGTTGATTGTCTTTTGGGTCCATAGTTAACAGAATATTACTCTGGATAGGAATGGGTAACTCTTGAAAGACTGATATCTTATCAGAGCTTTCATCTATGGTCTTGAATATTTCTTTTAAAGTATCAGATGACATCAATAACGCTAACGCTCTTGTGGATTCTGAATCAGTATGTAGCAATATATCTCCCTGTATATTAGGCGCTATTAAATTCATTGCGCCAGCTAATGGGGGAGCAAGGTTGCTGTCAATCATTTTATTAATAACTGGAACTAGTTTTTGTAAATCTATCTTTGATAATGCTTCAGCAATAGTTTCGATGGGTTTGTCTGATAAAAGCTTTGAACCTTGTTCTTCATCACCAGCTTCGATCTGTTCTATTAGGTTTTCGATATCAACATCAGTGGTTGCAGCAGTTCTAAATATTTGATCTATTTGAGATTCAAGTCCTTTTCTGATTGCAGCACTAACAAGCGTTTCTCTCACTTCTTTTTCTATTAGTGCCGCAATATCTTGTGCAGTTGCTAATCTGATACTGGTTAAAACATCCACAGCATTGTCTGGTTTCATTAATGACAGGACGCCTGAACTTTTAGTAGACTCTATGTCACCTATAACGGCCAATTGCAATGACCGAGCCATTTTCTTGACGATACCATAAATCTCTTCTGACGTGTCTAATTTACCTAGCATTTCTAGCAAAGTACCATAATTAAGTTTTTCTAGTATTGCTTTAACAGCATAATCTGGAGTGACTTCAAAGATGGGCATAAGTCCTTTGTCTGGCATTTTGTCTACAATATTTGCCGCAGAATCTGTATTATCCGTTTCTACCATAACCACCAACACCGATGACGCATCTTGAGAATCCATTACCTGCAGCACAAATGCTGCTTTCTCCGTATCAATTTCGCAAAGAATATGAGACTGTGACTCTGTCTCCATCCTTCGGATTAAACTTGCCAGGAGGTCATTTTCTTTCAATGCTTTCGAAATAGTAACCAGAACTTCATCATCAGTATTCAAGATAATTTCTTTTGCAGTTTCACTGGTACATTTGGTGAGAATATAGGCCGATACCTCCGGCCTCGTAGCGGAAAGGATTTTAGCAGAAGCCTCATATTCCCCTTCGTCAGCCATTTTTTCAATTAAATCAATGGTGATATCCTGAGGAACATTGTCAAAGATCTGAACAGTTTTCTCAGCGTTACCAACAGCAAGGGAAAGTGCTTGTGTTTCCTTCGGCATAATAAGTATCAAATTCGTCAATTGGTCAATACTGGTTGTTGCATTCAGCATGGAAAATGTTTTTACCTCATCTGTATATCTAAATAAGACATTTGCAGTCTCTTTTCTGATGCTTTCACCGGTCATCATTTTGACTGAACTCAGACCCTCCATTTCCGAAAATACATCTACAGCAGCATTTATGAAATTTGACTCTACTAAAGCATCAAATATACGAATGGCTCTTTTTCTGTCCATACGTTCCATTATTCTAGCACTTGTAACCTTATCGAAGTTTTCAAATACCTTTATTTGAAGATCATTTGTGATTTTATTAACCAGCAATGTTTTCTGAGGAATGGTTGGCGCAGCATGTATAATGCCTAAATATAGATCATTTGGCATCGCTCTAAACAGAGTTACAAGATTGTCTGAGGAAACTGCTGACAAGGTTGCCGACGCTATGTTTGGCTGTATTTCTTGGACAATTTCTACAGCTGCTTTAATTCTCCCCTCAGAAATCAAACTGTCCAAGATCATAGCAGAGCTCACTGGATCTATACTGCCTAAAACATTTGAAGAGGTTTGGGGATTAAGGGCTGCCATGATGTCGGTAACTAAACTACTCGGCACTTTATTGATCAGTTTAGTGAGTTTTGCAGTTGATGTTATGGACTTTGCGATGTTAATGACATCATCTCGTAGCATCATTTCAAGTACTGCTGGCACGGCACTGAATGATGCGGCATCGAGTATATCGGCACATACCTCCAAGTCCATGTTAACTAAAACCTGTGCAGCTGCTTTGGCCAGGTCTTTTGAAACCATGTCTTCTATTATTCCTGCAGCGGCAGATTTGTCAAAGCTTTTTAAAATATCGGGTCCTTTTGATTGTTTGTCGATATCTCCAAGCAAGAGGGCCACAATTGGTTGAGGCATGCGTTGCGCTAGAGTTATCATCTGATCTGTTGATACGTTATTTACCATGTTAACGATATGATTAAACGATTTTTTTCCAAGTTCTGTTATCACAGATCTGGCTGCATCAACATTTAAGAATTGTATTGCTTCAATGCTTCTTGGCAGAGGCAGATTTTCAACTAAAGCTGCTGCTTTGACTTTAAATTTGTTGTCAACCATGGCTTTAATTATTTCCCCGACTTGTTTTATTTCAAAATTAGCCAGGATTGATAATGAATTTTGAATGGACAAGTCGTCCATAACAAAACTCTTTGATTGTGTAGGCATTTCCTTAATGAATTCAACTTGCTGCAAAACGGATTTTGTACTTTGAATAATTTTAGACGACTTCCAGGCAGGTATCTCACTGAAGCAATGTTTGATTGTTTCGGTTTCTGATGATTTCAAAATTGATGATACCTTTGAAGAGTTGATTTTGGTTAAAACGGCCCCAGCTTTCTTTTGACGTGATCTGGCGATCATTGAGCTGATAACTGATATTCCAGTGTCAGTCGTTGCCTTTACTAATACTCTTGCTATAAATTTCTCAGATTTACCATCCAGGGCCTTTCCTTGCATTGGGCTTGGTACCCTATCAATTAATGTAGTAACCACATTGACAAACGATGATGATCGAACCATATTTGTCAATAAAGCACTGCTCATGGTTTCGGTAATTCGTTTTGCCGTTTTTACATTTAGCCTACGTAGGACAGTTATCGGAGTGTTATATGATTCAGTAGAATAATGTGACAATACTCTTCCTGCTTTTGTTGGGTCCATGGATGTCAAAAGACCAGATTTAGTACGGGTATTGAATACAGAAAATACACTTGCTACTAATGGTGCGGATACATGATTGAGACTTTGAGCCGTCTTGGCGCTCTTACCCATCGCTTTGACTGTAATGATGATATCTTTTTTCGTCATCACAGACATCATCGATCCGATAATAGATTCTGTGAAATCTTTTTGTCTGAGAATAAGCTTTTTCTTTTTAAACGCTATCATATTAAACAGCCGCATCCTTTGATTTAGTTCCATCACTAACTTCAGTATTGTAGATATGGAACCTGGTGTAAACTTTGTCCATACAGCTGTTACAACTTTATCAGATAGATAGGGAATGGTCTTTGAAACATCATCAAGTCTTAAATTTTTGACTACTCCCACCTGATAATCTGACGGCATTCCTTTCACTAATTCTGTCAATGAAGACAAAGAGCCACCATTTCTTCTATAGGAAATCAGGAAGAGAACTTTTTTCTTACCAGCTCTGATGAACCTCCCAAACCTGACCACGTCCTGTTCTTCTAGGATCTTGAAAAACTTCTCCAGATCATTGAAAGCCATCTTGGCGAACAGTTTTGGCCAGTCGTTTACATCGATTTCCTCACGGTTGCGAATCACATGATTCAAGTTCACATTGTTTACACTATGTACTTCCTGAACAATGAGAAATGCAAATAGCAACGGAATTGCCAGGAATAGTATCATAGATTTCATCGTTCTGCAAGTAAAAAAATGATAGTAATTAAATATGGTATTCAACTTGATATTTCATGTTTGACGTCGACAACTAATTAGATCTACATGTATCAAAAAAGGTATGAGAATAACGATAAATATTGCTGATGCTCAATTTATCCCGTTAGTCACTAAACCAGTTAATGTTGCGCAATCTGATCGATACCATAGTTTTCAAATGATTTAGATATTTTCCCCGTAATTAATATATTGATATGACTTGAATTATCAGTATTGATCTACTTACATTTGAGGGATTGCAATGAACAAACCATGCTTCAAGTCTTTTCCTCCGATTAAGCAAAATTGTTATTCACAATATTAAAGGGAAATTATCTATCAAACTATGATAATCTTAAATTCTCACACCGTGAATATGGTTGTTTATCCCAAATTAATTAGTTACAGCGTGTTACTGATGAGCTGAAATTGAGCATCAGACAAACACGTGCTGATGACAGGGATGAAGCATCATGATTATTTTTCAGTTGCATGTTTTTTGGACTAATGCAGTGCTATTTATTGAGTGACAAATAATGACTGGCGTGCTGTCAACAGCTGCTTTTAAAATCATTACCCAACATTAATGGAAATGGAAGAACCGTATCAGTTTAGTTCATGATCAATAAATATACATTCAAGTGAACTATTGATGTCTGTTCAAATAATATCCAGTACAGATGTGTAAAACCT
>JAXGGS010361053.1:4484-28750 GCA_035585475.1 Armandia brevis
AATATGGAATGAGCATAAGAGCAGACAAAATTAAAACACAAGAATTTATATGAACGATAAAAACAACATAAAGCTGTGAGAAAATTATTCAATGTAAATAATTCAATGATAAACAGAATGTATTATTTTATTTGGCGGCATTCGATACCTGTATTCACTGGCATGTACTCCTAATTACGAAAATGGATTAGCCACTGACAAACAAATAATAGAACAAAAACCTTCAAGAAAGGTAAGCATTTATTTAATCAAGTATACAAATAATAGAGTGTATATTAAGTGCCAGCCCCCGCATCCACTCCGTGTTTAATATTCCATTTTAGGAGCAGTCGTTTGATTATTAAGTATTTGTGCATGTTTTTGCAAGGTGAGTAACAGCGAATGAAATTTGTTTAAGACTCATACGCGCGTTCCGTTTATAAATATCGACATTAACACATGCCTATTATATATATTCCCAAAACGACTCTTTGGTATTCACAGTATATCTCTGAGTCATCGTTTAAGGCAAAACTCAATCTGCAAAATTTTAAATTACGTCGATCAAATGAAAGCATGAGGCCTAGCATAATGTCAGTCCTCTATATATTATCCTACGCAAACTTTAACATTTAAGGTCTGTCAGGTCGAGTTTCGAATTCTCATTCCACTGTTAATATTTCCAGGTTGCCAGCACCGCTCAAGTATACATATACGTCAGTGTAGGAGGCTATCGCCTTTCATAATACTCGATGCTCTGTACATGTTTCTGTCCCGGACTTAATGGGAGTGTCATCTTGTATATTAAATCGTCATGCTCGAACTTTATGCCTACGCGTTCTCAAATCATCACACACAAGGTCGTCTATTTAAGTTTACATGAAATACGCAACCGATGCTCCACGGCAACGCATTATCATATATATATGATATATCATAAATGCTATATATATGTCATTAATCGGATAAGAATAAGTCTCACAATACAAACTTGCTCAATGTATGACGATAGACATGCATTTAGTTGCAGTTACCTAAAATGGAGATCATCTGTTGTTAGATATAGTTTAAATAAGGAAAACTATCAAATTCATAGGCAAGGGCTCGATGAGTAACTGACTGACTCTTGAATTAGATTAAATCGCTCTCGAATCTACTTTTAGAAAAGCACAAGAAGTACCATAATTCCAATTACAAATTTATATCAGTCATTTGGCTTGTATAATCTAATAATAATCGCATATAGTTATTTGTGTCTTCATATCTCAATCATAATTATAATGACCGATCTGTGAACTTGATAACCACTGTAAAAAACCTATCAAGACTAGCTTGGCTACAGTTTTTTAATTAACCATGGCACCAATTCCAATTGTGTGTAGACATGACTTGCCAAAAGAATCGGATCGATCTACCGACGGAACTGTCAATCGTGACTTTTTTTTAATAAAAGAACACCTATAAATCAATGTACATGTATTTTGATTTCCTCACGAACAACGTCAGCTGACATATTGAACCACTTGTCGTAAAATATATTTCCGTGTTATAGAAAATTATTACTATGAAGTACTGCTTTTTTTTTATGTAAGAGATTTCCTCATATTGTAGATAATTCTTCCGTCCGAGTTGCCATCCTCTAAATTTTGCCGATCACTGACTGTTTTCCATACAGGTATATATATACGATGAATAAACGTCAGGACCCCATTTGGTAGGGGTTAGGTGGATGCGCAGAGATGGGTCCGAATAACGAAATGAAAGGAGATCTAGACAAATATAAGTTTTAACTGTCCGCCGACATGTCCGCCAGCTCTCCAAATATTAAATGGTCGGAGCTCAATTAAAAAAACACAAAAAATCTATGTTTCCGGGTCCCAGCGGTTGCAAACATTAATGATCCAATGTAAGACTCGGAGTTTTAAATTTGTGGTTATTTATTTTTTGACAGGGTTCTGATTTAAAGGAAGGCGGGGCAGTGTCTGGAGATGAAATCACAGGTAATCATATCAAAAATATCTAACAAATATTGAAACATTACAACCAGCGAACAGCGCGTGTCGTTGTATAGAGTCCCCGGGATAGCGCCGCTGTAAAAATAAATTAGATATTTCATCTACACACAATATATGCTGATCGTTGGTTATGTTCGCAACAACGTTTGGGTGAAAAGTTAGTCGAAAACCGTAATTTGTAACTGTTTCTCTGTAACAGAATATAGCGGACCGTCTCCACCATCCGGGGACCCCCATAGATACCAATTCCTACTGGTAGAACAACCGCAAGATCTTGACACGTCATCAATGAATGAAGGCCTAAGCGACGATTCAAGGGGAGCATTTGATGTGGAAAAGTATCTCGAAAAGTATAATCTTTGTAAATGCATCGTGGCTGCCTCGCAGTTCCTAGCCGAAGTATAAATGAAAGAGCAACGTTGTTTCGTTTTATAGATCGTGCATTTAGTCCTACCTTAATGGTTGTTTGTTAAAATAAGTTTGGTTTGATCACAATGTTTAAAACACGATTGTGATATATTTCAATGCATGAGTCTAAAAAATGAAACTTAAACCTTCGATTGATTGTTACTTCATTGACATGTATATGTATGATCGATAGAATAAATATGTTCATGCATATGAGCCCAGGGTAAATTTGCTGTGTCCAACCACCATCATGATCCACCCACAGTGTCTTTTATTGAACGCCTATAACACCAATTCATTTTCAAAGTAAAAGGTTAACATGACTGTTTAAATGAAGTCAAATAAAGTCACGGTGTTCAAATCGCTATATATTCGATGTTTGACCACTCAAGTAAAATAACGACGTTTCCTGGAAATTAACAGGTTAGCTTCACGTGAGGAAATAATGGGTAATTATGCCAGCTTAGAATTGCCATGATAAAACGTTTCCGATCGCCTCGAACACCAAAATAAAGTTGTATGTTTATCCCCAACCCGTTACAGAATAATTACCTATCTGATCAATATGCTACGCGCAGGGACACAATCATATTTAGCTGATAAATCGCCCGATACAATGTTAAATATGGCATTTATCCCGGTATTAACAGCTATTCACGGGTTATAAGGCGTATCATACGACCAGGCTATTTTACTGGGACATGTACGAAAAATGTGGGCTTTAATTAAGCGTTAAGTAAACCTTCAACCAGGTGAATTATCGGTTAGAGTTAGATAATTGAAATAAGGTTTTACATGAATTATATAAAGTGTTACATACGCACACAAGTTGCGTCCATCTACTTAATCTGGTCAATTTACTCCCACTAAACGCGTTAATAAGAAAATCATTTTACGCAAATCGTAGTGTTTTCTGATGAGGAGGCTAAATCTGACCAACGGCCTTTGTGCGATTTTCTCAAATGGTCTTTCATTTCAATGGTTTTAAAAGGATTTTGTTGAATGGTGCAAAAAGTGATTTTCATATTCTCTGTGTATCCCTACCCGAAAAGTAATCATTAAACTAGTGTTGCCAACTGGTCGCATTATATTTACATCAAAGACAAAGATCCGACAACAACATAGCAGAAATGCTCAGTACCATAGTTGGGATTTTTGTGGTTTTGCCGGTGGTTAGCCTGCGCGATGGTCAGTGCGCACGGATTCAAACTGGAGAATGTTCTACGTGGGCGTGTCAATAAGTCCTGTGTTATTACAACTAGGGTGGCCGGTCCCTCGTAAACTGCTTGAAATACTGTTTGAAGCAATCAATAGAATTTGAAGAGATCAAAGGATTGCGTATTGAGTAACAAAGAGAAATTTGGGCCCTAGCCTTCCCATAAACTGTAATTGAAGGGCCTTGATACACGAGAAGAAAACGGTCTCAAATAGTCGATAATGACAGGCTAATAACTATCGGGGATGGGCGCATTAATTTGTTAAAAAGACCTATCAGATTTAACGATTAAGTATCAGGCGCTTATTGAAATACTGCAACATCTATATGTCACCATTGATATATGTATTGAAAATGTAAGGAGAATATTTTTTGAGTTTAATATTTTTAAAAAAGCAATGAAAAAAAAACACAAAAAATCACCAACTTAACTAGCCTACTTGTTGTAACAGAATTAGGCCCTTTGGCAATGAAGTTGACTTTCGGCAGGAGTCTCCCCTTCGATAAAGGGATCCGGCATTTGCTTGCGGTAAAGCAGGCATCACGCTTACTCCAGTTACTATCGTTTCACACTCGCCAACAGATGGCTTCCATTCATCACATCGCAGCTAGGACACGGGACAGTGGCTCGCCCGCCGCACACATTCCTTCATTCATAAATACCTCCTAATTGTGCGGACAATTTGTCCAAGGCGCGCAGCCTCCGATTCGATTGAGTAGAATCATTATCTAAATTATCAAACATCCTGCCCCGCGGAGATTCGAGAAACTTTCTGCCGAGATCGGCGACACTCGTCGGGTTTTACACACACTGCAGGCCGCCCGCGATCGTAGGCAGTGGTGGGCGATCCCACTGTCAAATATCTATCGGCGTGTGTGAGAAGTTTTGTGTAGCGGCTCTTTCGGCCCACTCACACTTCTGTGTAGGAGGAGAGCGTGGAAATTCAACAAGTGGGAACAAGCTTGTCTCGTGAAACTGAATCATTGTCACTCGAGTAATTCAGTCACTGGAAGGACATTTTGTCAGCGGGGTTCCAATTTCTCTGACCCGAAGGATAAACGGACGCAGGTGGATTTGGTGACCTCTCTCTAAGGATTAGGGCTTATTACACCTTATCGATGTACTGGTGAGTGGCACAAAAAAACACCTTTTTACTTCAAAATAACATAATTAGGGCAGTAAACTAGTGTAGCACGTGGGATAAACAGCTTCTCTAATGAGAATACATTGATGATTCTGACAATAATGATCGGCTTATTTTGATGAATTGTGTTTAGAAAAAGCGAATGTCTCCCTTTCTCCCAGATAATCACAAACAGATTTAATGAGAGTCGTTTTCAAGGTTTTGAAAAATCTGAGTTCAGTACAGTTTTAAAAATGGGAAAGCGAAGGAGAAAATTGGCGATACTGTTTTTATCATGCTTAATTAGATCAATATAAAATCTGTACCAAAACAAAATCATGTTTTGATCGAGGTCGTTGGGTCGATTCGTGAAAGCGCTTCGAACATTTGCAAATTTTTCTGCACAATCTTGTTTTTTTAATTTGTTTCGACCGTTATATGTTGGATCCTCACCGGTGTAGATCTGAGTTTCTTTGTTCGGTCGTCATCAGTAGGTAATGGCCACGTGCCTGAAGCAGCGTTAGCCACGCCGGGCATATGTCAACTGGTGTGCTGCTCCTTTGTTAAACAGCTACACGCGCTCTGACCGGTAGCCTTGGTTACCCGAAGACCTTTTTCGAATTGAGTAGTTAAATTATACCTGAACTGATTCACCTTCTCACTCCTGAATTATTTGCTGTGTCCAAGATACTTATACTTGCTGGATATGCCGTGCTGGATATATGATATGGCGCGTTTTCACTTGTTGAGTTTGTAATTCATATATCACATCAATATATGATTAGACTATAAGCAATGATTACCTATCTAAAATGTAATTCACTAACCTATATTTTCATATTGTGCCCGTAGTGCAAGCAATTTATTGGGCATGTTTTATAGAAGTGTCCTCATAGACCGGAGTGATCTTACAAACTGATTAACTGTAGGTCTTTGAAAGTGAGCCATGAAAAATACACAATGAAATTGATTTGCCTCTCCAATTATATTCAAATTAAATAAATGGCTTCTTGAACACTTCCCTTCGGAAATCTTATTTTGAGGAAATTTAACCAAGATTCCATTCAGCTACTGTCTCACCCGTCGAAGAGATACCGCCGGCAAAATAACTCTGATCATACATATAATGTTTTCCTGGTTAGAAAGGTTCTTGAAAGCCGCATACCATGTTAAGTAAATAAGTATTATGACCCCTCCCGTGGATGTATTATCTAACTATAATGATAATAACGAGTGTTTCATTCATAGCTCGGGTTGATTAAGTTCTGTTCTTTTTAAAAATACCATTGCATAACTTTTATAATATCCTGAACATGGGCCCGGGCATGAATCAGTCCCTCTGCCCACCTCGCTCGCTGCATGACTGACAGCATATACGCCAAGTACACTTTGTAACCTATATTTACTTTCACACACTCGGCTACGGGTACGAGCCCGCCCGCGCTTTACCTTTGTCCCGACCTGCGGTTGGGGAATCCCAGCCTCCTAAATGAGGACCAATATCAGCTGAAAGTGTGTTATCAACCCAGCTGACCGTGATACCACAAATCAGGCCCATAGCGGACGGGTAATAATAAAGGCTAATGTATTCATTGATTACCTTTATCTTTGAACAATGAAAACGACATATACAGCAGTAAGTTCTATTATAAAAGCTTTGACATTGCTTGGCTTTCAGCCATTAAAAAGTAATCCGAGATTTAATGGCACCCACTACCTATATATAAACACCCGCTTGTGGTCGCCTTTCTCTTTTAGACATTATCATCCGCGTAGAAGTAATTACATAACAGGGGCACACCTTGGTATGCGTCGGTTGCGTTGATCTGTTTTTTGGCATTTCACGACAAGACCGTTGAACCAAAAACTATAATGAGTCTGCTTATTGTATTAGATGGCTCCTTGAAATAAAATCATGTAGATCATACTTTAAATATAGAAATTATTAAATGAAAGCCGCCCACTCAGAGAGATACAACGTCATGTACGTCTACAGTCCTTTTTAAAGTCACTAGATAGAAATTCACAAAATTAATATGGTACCATGGATATTCAAAGATAACTTTCCAACCATAGTTTGAATTAATTGTTCACATATTGTATTATACTTGTATATGATGATACAGTATCAAACTATTTTTTTTATGGTTCACACAGTGGGTAAAAATCAGGTGCCTCATATACTAATACAATGTATCGGTCAGTTATTTATAGGAATTGATTTGCATAACAATTAAACAATATTATCTATAAGTAGATGCATTTCTCTGTTGACGACGGATATAATATTCCTATTTAAATATTTTTATCGTGTTAGCTATTAAAATCAGTGTTTTTGTATTATTGTTGTATAAATTGCCTTTGCGTCGTTACAAATATATTTCCTGCTAAATGATCTCGTGTAAATTTGGCTCTGCTGATGCATCGATAGTTCATAACATATACATGAATACAAATACCAATTAACTATTCTCCCTTGTTAACAAGTGATGCAAGTGGGAATGTAACCTCAGCATGTATTTGTTTTTAAATCAATCAAGACTAAAACAACATATCACTTGTTACCAAACATATCTGTTTATTTGGGGAATTGTCATGAGGAATAGTATGTTATCATCACAAGTGTGATCAGCGAGGAGGGGGAGTGTATGTTATCAACACCAGAATCGTAAGAAAAAATAGTCGCTGATGACGAATGACACACATCCGTTTAGTAGCAGCTGGAAGCGTGCATCATATAGTGCGGCTACTGCGTGTCACTCGCCGCTCTCACTCTCTGCCGTGGCGGGTGATGCCTTTGGTCGAGCGAAGAGTGACACTGGTAGAATCTATAGAAGCGGGATAAAATTACATGACGCACAACGCGGGAATTGATGCCATGAATTAGAAATAATAAATGCGCGTACTATATAAATGCGAGCTTTATCAGCTGGCTCCTCCCATTTTACGTTCATTCACAACTCGTGTGTCGTACTCGCAACGGCATGTGTAGAACCGGTCTCAATTTAATTTGAAACTAAGGAATCGGATTTTCCCACTTAAATCTTTAAAAAGTATTTTGCGGAGGAGTATAGAGCGTCATTAGTTGAACGGCAGGGCTTAGTGTGACACGACTGAACTTTTGTAGCGTGCCCCCCGCTCCTCATCCTGTAGTGAGTTGCCGGTGAAAACGACGATGGAAAGTGTGGAAAGTCAACCTTCCTGGAGGTAAGGCGACTGGCTTGACATCTCTCTGTCTTTTAAACAAGGTGTTTCTCATAGGATTTCTGATCGATCGGGAGCTTAGAACTAGTTCTCGATTCTTCGTACGTCTAGTGACTCCAGAGCGGCAGGGCAGGATCGACCGGAACCTGTTAGTGTCACTAATTATTAACTGTTTAAAGGTAGGTGACGCTGACCAAGTGACCTCCAGTTACCCAGGTGGGGGAATAATCGCGATTGCATATTTCTAACATTATTTCATTAATTTAATTCAATCCTACGTGTTATGTCGGACAATATGCGTCATGATGTTTTTAATTATTGTGTATATATTATCGTAGATGATATAGTAAGACAAGGTTAAACGCATGGGTTCTGGATCTCCGTATTATCACTTCATAATTACGGTGATCATTGATCAAGTATGAACCATATTCAAACCAAATTCATAGGAAAAGAATAACAAAAACCCACATGTTTTTCGAACAACGATATGGGACGACTAGGCCATTGTAGAGCGGCCGGTGTCCATGCAACTGTTTGTGTAAGTGTCACTATTGAATGTATGTATTGAGTGGGCCGACTGTGGGTGTATGGGCGACGATTTTCAAAAATCAAAGTTACGTTTTTCATGGTTGTGTGTCGATAAAGGAAACACTTTCATGACCGGCTGGGTGAAATACAAGCCAATTTATCTGATCTCAATTATTAACCATGGCGCTAGAGGCGCTATCTATAACGGTCATTCTTCAAATTTTACCTCACTTTGATTGAGTAACTCACTCGTAACACTTTACACTTCAGCTAATTTACAGGTAATTAATTGAATAAAAAAGGATGCGTAAGTGCACCATTAAGCGTTACTGCCATCGTAGATTTTTCCTTGTCCGCCTTGATCTTGACGCGAATCATTCTTCTGATGATGACTGATGAGGTGTCCTTTGTTTTTCCAGCGTTCACCCATCCCGAGGTTACGACAGTTACGGGGCCATGTCGAGGGAGCCTCCCGCCTACCCCCATCCCCGCTACCCGCCGAGCACGGGGGTGTCCCAGCCCGGACAAGAGGACTTTTCACAGGCCCTCGCCTTCCTTGACAGCTCGGACGTGTCTGCCCTGCTAGATTTAGGTAAGTGTGTGTTTTGTGTTCCCTACTTGTAGAGGTTGCCATGCAGGATTTTCTTCACGAGTCTTAGCTCCACTGTATCTTCATCGGGTTCATGCTGGTGGTTAGTTTGTACCATCAACAGTAAACGACATATGTTTGATTCTTATTTTCTGGGAAAGCTCTTGTGGATCCCTCCTTATTCAATTAACCTCTATCGGAATCATCGCATACCAGGCAATGTCTCGGAATTCAGTATATAGAATTTCCGAAGTCCAGATGCGCCTCCATGGTTAGTTTGAGTTGTTCAGTATATAACGATAGTCGAGGTATGGGTATTTTAATGTCTCTATTAAAAGGCGAGCGTCTAAATATAATGGTAAGAGATAAAGTGTCACTCATCAATATACAAGACGCCTACAATTGTCAGGTGACTCCTAAACAATATATTGTTTACAAAGTGTGGGTGTAGCTATGCTCTCTTCCTTTTAAGTTAATGGCAATTGTGTGATGATTTACGTGTAACATGTTTCACGTTTTCTATTTGTCCACAATTTAATCATCTTCGGGACAGATAAATGGCTTGTCAAATACTTGTTGGTATTAGTTTCATCACACTTTCCTTTTCTAGATAGAAGTCTTACTTCATTGATGCTTAGTCAATGAAGTAAGAAAAGGGTGGTATCTACATGCAGTAAAAAGTTCGATTTCACACCTTATTCATATTTGCATTCCAAATGATTTAATTACTCAAGCCCCGTGGTTATGAGTACTTTTGATTTTTCTATATAAGTTTTTCGTCGAAAAATAAATAATCATCCATTATAAGACAATGCATCGACCGTTAACAACTCTTTTTGTATAATTCCATTTTACTCTACATTTTTAATTGTTTTCTCATCGCTTATAATTATCGGCAGTTGGTTACTGGTTGTAATGTTTTAATGTCTGCCAAGGACCAACATACCACCCAGTGCATGCTGTTCTGGATATTAAATTGTGGAATCGCGGTTAATTCGTGCACGAGTGCATGTATTTTATAATCAGTAACACCCCCCCCCCCTTGCACTTGGTTATGCTGCCAAATTGATTGCTTAATATGAATTAGTCCCACCGTTCTCACATGTATAATTCTATGACACCAATAATTACCTGTTTGAGGACAAGGTAATAAAAATTACCATCTGATCGGCGCATAGAAGCTCAAAGATTTGTAGATCGATACGAGTTCATAGTTTTCTCTCCTACAAAAACATGCTGAATGTATATCGTTGACATGATAACATTATTTAGGCTGTGTCATATTTTATATCTCTTCTCTCACTCCATAAAGTTGGCGTTTATATGTTTAAAGGGAGAGTTGTACGCTATATAGTCTGTTCAGCTGGAGCGTTAGATTCTTTTTTAAAGTTTAAGTTCACTCCTACACACAGAACTATTTGTGACAACTCTGCAGTGTAATTGGCTTCTAATGATTTACCAGCTGTAACTGATCATAGATGACACGCTCGTGCATGGAGGAGAGCGAGGTTGATGCTCGGCTGTATGAAGAAACGATGTATATTTATATGGCTACATGGTTATTTTAGTCAGAGTAAGAGTGATCATATATATGTGCGTGTGCACCGCCTGTTCGATTTTGTGATTTATGCTCCTAGAGTGATGATCCTTGTATCTGACTTCATTCATGTATTAGCGGCGATGCTGTGTTTATGTGATTAAGATCAAGCTGAATACTGAAACGTACAGTTTGCACCTGTTTCCTTGAGGACACGCATGCTGTAGCTCATCTTTAATACGATGTACATGCAATGGGATCTTCTTAACGCTCCTGTGAGCAGTCTGTTCTGAGCCATCCACTTGTATTTGTGCTTTACTCAATCTTATCTTCCGAGTCGACTATATATGCGCTTTCTGTATCCATGGGCGAGTGCACGAGCGCTGACGTGCTCCACTCTCCCACGTTAAGTTAAATAAGTAGCAGGAGGCAATCGTTCGCGAATCATCATTATCGTCAAAAAAACACACACGTCTATAATGCACACGCAGTGTATATCAGAGACCAGTTTTCGCGATTACGCATTCGCCGGCGTTGAGACGCGGACGTCGACCGCTGCTCCAGAGAGGAGTAACCATTGATGCGGACACACGAGCGGATTGGCGGGAGTCGGCGCTGTACGTACGTGCGACTTCTGACGCTGGTGATCGTGTCAAAGCGAGGGTGGCAGAGCATCATCGTTGTTCTGGGAAGCGAAATTAACCTGCGAGTGCTAGAAATCATCTCGTTCGCAGCTATTCGCGGACTAAAGTACAACATTATAAGGTGTCATTCGGCGTGTAACGCATAGCTACGTTTCTCCACCATCGACGACACATCGTATGAATTCTGGGAATTTTCACTCTATAGGAAATAACACATTATAGCCGTTGATAGACTGTATCAATAACCCAGTCATGAGGACATAGCGATAACATGGTCGACGTTTTATTCAATCTTCCCAGAAATGACGAACCAAGCCATGACTTTTTCGTAAAACATTACTATCTCAAAGGCAAAGCTTATCATTTGTGTACGTTTCACAGAATTATGAACCGTGTTCAAGCTCGCTTATATGAACCTGCTGTTCAGAGACTGAGCTTTATGTAATACGGTTTAGACACTAGTACGATCTTGTTTTAAAACAAAGAATTGCCCGGCAAAATTCAAGTCACCCCGACATCATCAGATGTCGAGTAGTTACAATTGATATCTAGTGAAGTGCTCAGGCTTGCAGCAAACCAGATGCACTGAAGTATTTCCATGTGCCGTGTACTTTCGTTCTGAGCGTTATTAATTACTATGACGTCCGGAGTTCGATCAGCATCATATGAATACATTAGCTGTATATTGTTTGGGTTAGATTCCGGTTCATTTCCGCGTCTCTACAGCACTGGGAATATGATGATAGAGATAGTGATCAGATATCATGTCTGCACGTATTTATGTGTAATTGTATAATCCTGGCGCTTGTGCATAACTTCACTAAGTGACTGTATAAGCTGAGATAAGCTTTACCATCGATGGGTAAATCATGTAAGCATGAGTACACCTGACTTTAATTCATGATGCCTCATTGATATATTTTTCCGTTAGTTAATGTAATAATTTACACATTTTACACACCGCCTATGTTCTGATGTCAGTCCATTGATCACCTGTCACGGGGTCAGTAGTTTCTGTACAACGTCAATCTAATAGGTCATACTATATTTAGAAAATCGATAGGTCTGATCGATTGATAGTATTTGTTTAGTATGAGGGAAATTGGCTAAACCTGCTCTCGCGCACGTTGTCGTATGGGCTCATGGCAACTGTGATAGAATCTAAAGCAGGGCCATATAAATCAGTAATGATCATTGGACATGTTTCTAAGACAATGCGTGAAGACACACAATTAGTACATATGTACATGTATGTCATCTGGGTGATGGTTGTCAAGACACAGATTGTCAATAGAAATGATGAATAACTAGATGATTTTTTTACTGCCATTTAATTTTGAATCATAATCTTCCCAGCAGGGTTTTCCCATGAATATTTGGGTATATATTAAGCCACGGGACGAAATTGTCTCTCTTTTAGACACGTCCCAGTTGGATGGCATGAGTAAAAGCAATTAATTTTGCTCCTCGTTAGTTTTCCTGGACATGAACGACGAAAAGCCCACTGACCGTATGTATCACGTTATCAGTTATAATTGATCGAGATATTGTATGATATTATGAAAATGTTGAGACAAAATAGAGATAAACTAGCCTTCTGTTGACTGTCTTCAAGCTAGGGCAGCGATAAGGTTTTCGAATTGGTCCATTGGAAACCTTAATTACGTCGCAAAACTTAATCATTAACAACTTTAGTAAACGTATTCATCATATTCATCATAAGATATTGACAAATAGCATACACATTAAGAGCATGACTGCGGTTAAGCATCTTAGCTGCTTATAGTTGATGTTTCCCTTAACGCGAGTTGACTTTCAATGCGCCCCACTCGGTGTTACACATTACCAGTCGCGTTCATAAAAAGCGTCCCGTTTGTGAGTTTACATTCACTAACAACAATAGAGTCTCGCTTCAGAGGCTGAACACGGGCCACACCAAACTTCCGATGACGCAAGTGCAGTTTTTTTAACCAAACATCCCAGGGTATTGGCGGAGACTGAAAGCCGCAAATGGCCTAGATCGCGGCTTTCCTGGTTTTGCGGTCGGTCCCGTGATTGGTATTGCTCTGTGGGTCAGGTTACTTTACAGATATAATGATTATAGGAACTCACACTATCTGTCGGACAATATTTGACTTTCTATTAATAACCATTTTGGATTTTCTGTTCCTACAATTGGCTTCATTGTGGCTTGCGCTTGGCTGGTCTTTGTTTGATTTTGTTTGCTTTACATCATGACAGCGAGACGGGATGACTCATCGTGTCAGGATTTTTAACTTGACAACAGAAATCAGCAAGTTGTTGAAAAAACAAGGCATATTGTGCACAATAAGCATACCCTTATATTCACATTAGAAAGTTAGGGTAAAATTCATGCCCACATTTAATTTGTTATTCCATAGATTTGATTAAACTGGTCCAAAAAAGACTTTTGCAGAAATGTCCCCCTCCCCTCGCGTTTCACGTTTTTTGAATAATTTGTGTTCTTGTCAAAACGCACAGTAAAGAAAAATAAGTATAATTCGGAACATCGCGATAAATATTATTCAGATGTGTCTTGTATCGGTATCAATAAAAGCCATAATTTGTTTGCTTCGTCTTACCGCAGCTGTATTTTGCTAGTATATTCATTTGATTGGGAAGTTGTACACAATTAAGGCTGACGTGAGAATATGTGACGTGCGAAAGTACATGACATAAACATGAAAACATCCGAGAACCAAATAGGCCTAAAAGTCCGCTAATTCAAGATTGATTTGATTTTTCTTATCATATGAATATATGCTGTTACATGTTGCACATATTGGGTCAATCAGTTTAGGGTTTAGACTGTAGATCAAACCTGCAAGAAATATCGCTGAATCATTTCAACACGCAAATGTCGTTAGAATGTGAAGCAATGAAGGTTTTGAAGTTTTGAGTATTAAAGTGCATAATTAATCATAATATGTCGGAGCTCGATCAGCTGTTTATGATATGCATGTTATCTGAGTTTACTCCACATGTATGATGTACACGCATTACAATCGCATCATAAGCATCATTATCTAATGGCCACTATCAATGTAGAGGCCATGTACTGCGTAAGTCGCTTTCGCGCCGTCCCAGTTTACAACTCTCGGCATACATAGTACCAGCTGATTTCATTCATCAGCGTAAGTTTTACGTTCGTCAGTCCTCGGAATCTGTCGGTTACGTTCGGCTCTCCAAATAAGGAAATTTCCGGTTCCCGAAGCTCTGCCGAAGAATACCGAGCACAAATTTTCGGAAGTACATGCCATATAAGGCACAGGAATAGGCTGGCTCTAGTGTGTGACGTACGACCTCATTATAATACCGAAGACTGCCGACCGGAATCCAGCGGCCCCATATATGGTATTGGCAGATCCGGTTAGCCTGTGTTCTACGAATATTTAATGAGGTAGAGACTACGTGTGTAACGATAATTCGAGACTATGAGAGTGTATTTAAGCAAAATATTCCACATGCGCTTCAAGATACAATATATCTACGTCCCTACATAGACGTGCCCCGAAAATTTGGCGTAATATGTGATTTTAGCGATTTTTTTCATCGATTACCTCTGAACTACCGGCAGGCGGGACTTCCAGCTACGTCATTCGCTCTCTTGAGAATGGGCCAATAGAAAGACGTACTAGTCTCCCATATATGGGCATCGAAGTTCATTCATAAACTCGAGTATAAATGCAAGCGGTTCATTCATCGAAAGGCTGTCAGAGTGAACGGAACTCCGAGTAAAGCTAAAGGTCTATACAAGACATACAAGTTACATGTACATTTGTAGTGATTACTGCGCCCTAACTGTTTAAATTGAATGTGTGAATCAGATGCGAGGACAGATATCGACCTGGATTTACATTTGTGTGGACTATTTGAGATATATTCTAGCATGATTATGGACGGTCTGGACACGTTGTCCCAAGTGGCATTAGCCGATCAGCTGAATCTGAGCTTCGACACTTACAACCCCGGCCCCATCCAGCAGGGCGAACATGGGGTTAATCCAGCCCAGGCGGAAGGTGCCGACACACTTAACACACCTTGTACAACATCATCGGATGTTAACTTCCACTTTCAAAATTCGGAATTGGAGATCAGTCAACAGGCTTTGCCGATCACTGGTGAGTTCGCACTCTTGTTCTATACGTGTATTCGCTTATGCCTACGTACTGCCGCCTATACATTATCCCGCATAGCACACAGTCAGCCAATGCTGTGTGCCGGTGGTGCACCAGACCTGAATTCAATAGTCGACTGCATTGATGAACTTGGCCCGTTGTCAACTTTTTGCGTCGGCTGTTAAGCTGGTGGTATTGGCTTAGTCAGCCAATGTTATAATCAAGTCTTATCTGTATTCTCAACGACGTAGAAAGCATGAATTGACTACTTTTCTTATCCAATCGAAGTGTTATATCGATCTTAAGTGATATTGATTGAAGTTTTTCAGCTGACAACTGATCAGAATGTCTTAGTCTTTAACCGTGTAACTGGGTTGCTCTTTCGTGAAGCGGATAGCTTAATATAAATAGAAGCAGCCAAGCTTGAAAACGTTTTTTGTCTTTATAGTTAACCGATTTCTTATACAATCTTGTACCAGTTTAGCTACATGCAGTTGTAAACACACAGGATTTGTTATTTTTATTCCACCATGCCGGGGACTGTAATGTCTGCACGGTTTGGTGATCAGAGGATACCCGAGGAATTTGCGGTTTTCCCCATGACCCAATTTCACGAATGTTAGTCATTCTTCTCTCTCGATATCATTTGCATAGGCAAAAGGTGGCTGGCACCGCTCCACACTCCGGTTTATATTAGCCCAGTCCGTATATATTGGCAATGTTGATCCATACGGCACGGAGAACTGTGTGTCAGTAACACTGCAGCAAGGAGAGAGAGAGAGAGAGAGAGAGAGAGAGAGAGAGAGAGAGAGGCTGAGGCGACCAAGCCTCGGGCCTTTTCACTTGCATGGCCAATGTTAATGTTATTGATTTTTCTTGGCATTGCCGGTAGTCTGGAACAAGCCCAGCTTACGTACTTGGTGACTGATAATCGCCTTTGCGAGCTATTCACGGCGCGCGATTACACTCGCTCCACTGCTGGCTCTTACTTCATTTTCATCCCCATATGATTTCTCTCATGATCGCCGGAGAACAATATCCAGCTGATATTCTACAGAAATATCGCTGCCTGTGATGATCATGGTTCGACGGCGTACACGTACACGCGGCCGTGTTGATGCACCGCGCCCACGCCATCGAGCCGGCTGCGAATCCCCTCCGCCGCTGGCATTGGCGTCATTCAGGCCTCATTGTAATATCCAATGTCCCTAGAAATACGCACCGCCTGATGGAGAAGAATGAACTCAAATTATCGCGTGATGACGTAGATTCACGGAGAGCGACTCTCCATCTCTCTGCGTCGTCGTCTGTCGTCAGAGGGGATTCCTGCATTATAATCTGCCCACGCGGTGTCGCGTATAAATGAAAAGCTGCGGACACTTGTTGATTTTGTTTAGTCTCGATCGTCTCGCCATCTAGTTGTCTCTTAGAAACGTCGCCGATTCCGAGCGGGGACTTTAATTCTCTCTCAGGCGCTCACACTTGTAGAGTATTGTATCTTTTCCGACTTGTAGCAACTGGCGGTGACCGAGAGTGCCTACTGGTTCGTGGGTGACAACGGAGTGGGCAACCCGGCTCATGAATATCGCAGCTACTACACACTCTTTCTCTGTTACTATACCTAGTACTATACTAACATCAGCAGTCGGGGAACAGACTTTTAGTTACTCGTAGTGGTAGAATATAGCATCGGAGTTGTTAGTTCGAGGCGAGAAGTGGACACACGTTTCACACTTTCTTACACCTTTACACATCATCATTGTGCCTTAATCTTGTATCACATCACCGAGAAGTTTACCAGCGCAGCTCACGAGATGAGAGGTAACAAAACTACACTAGTGTTGCCAACATGTGAGTGGTGATTTTTGATTGTGTTTGATATATTGTCGTCAATGTGTCGGTGATCGTTCGCCCAAATCAGTGTCTGGTCTCTGATAAAACCCCCCGTTTTAACGTTTTATCTGGTTTATTTGATAACCCGCCTTGTCATTATACGCGATGACGTTGTTTATCGATATATTTATTACGCGGAGACAAACACTGGCGCACACGATGATGTTTGCTTGCATGGCTTATTCTGGAACTAAACCATTCTACCCATTCTTATCTCTGGTTCGCATGTGGATGATGAAAATCGTCCGTCGTTCATTCTGTTCTCAGCCGTTCGCTCTCGCCTCCTCCTTCTCTCCGTACGTGAATCCGCCTATCTACGTCTGTCACCCACTCACTGAGTCACCGAGTCGCGCTCAGCCAACAGAAGAGTGAGAATTCAAGTCGAGCCCGGCGCTCATTGAAGCCGTCTGCCTCACCGATGTTTGTCATCATCTACCTCGGCACCGTGTTAAAGGCACAGGTGAAAAGCCACGCAAGGTGTTTGGTAATTTCCGTCTTCTTCTCTCACTCTCTCTCGCTTCTCATTTACGCGGGCAAACCAAGGCGTTGCTTTACATATAGTACATAATCGTAGGTAACTATAAATGATATCGTATCATGCAGTCAGCTTGAATTATCCCCTTGTACTTAATGAGTTTCTATACAATAAGCTGTGGCTAGTGATAAGTGTGGTTAATTATCACCCATACCAGCATGGCTGAGTTTATAATCGTTGGACAGACGCTGATAATATTTGTCCACTGTCAATGTGTTGTCTCCCAATAGGTAACATCACAATATGTCAGGTATAAAGGGTTTTATCTGTAAATATATTAGCATATTTGTGGTTCACGTCCATGTACCTCTTCAGATAATACTTTGCTAATTGTCTTAGCGTATCTTATCGATAATCAAATCATCGGGTCAATTATCCTCCTTGCTCGATACATCTCGTTTATTATCAACATGTTAAGCAAACATTGATATTTATCACTCGTGTTTCAAATTAGTAAAGATTGTTTTTTGTTTCCTTGCAGCCACGATAGAAGCGGCGGTGACCATCCCCGAGAAGGTATCCGGAGAGCAGAGTATGCAGGCCGGTGGATTGAGCCAAGCCCAGATGACCGCCACCACCCACCGCATCTCGTACAAGGGAACATTCACCACCAGCGCCACCCCGACAACCACCGGTAACACCACCTGCTCCAGTGGAATCGCTCCCCTCTTCTCCCCCTTGCTCAGTATCCTTACTCAGGGCCCTGTAAACCCCAGCCAGCTTGCCGAGTCAGGCCACCTTACCGTGCTCAGCGAACAATCAGACCTTGCCACGGCCCTCTTCGGCTCACTGGGAGCCGCGGACAGCCAGAGCCAAGAGCTCCAGCATCAGGCCCAGTCGATGGTGGCGAGCAGCCCTGCCCCCAGCGAGCACAGCACGAGAGACCAGCAGACCCCCACCCCCATACACAGCCAGCCGCCGACCCCACAGCAGGAGTCCGGCAACCCGCTCAGCGTCGCCTCCCCGCAGACGTACGACAGCCAGAACCCCACCACACCCCAGTCGATGCACGGGCTGGAGAGTGCCGCCCCCGCCCACCTGCAGATGACCCATGGATTCGGCGGACAGATGGCGGGCAGTGGCTCCACCCAGTCCACACCTGAGCCGGCTTACACGCAGTCGATGGGCAGCCCCGAGTGTAGCTACAGCCCGCCTCCCCCACCCCCCTACACCTCCACCATCCAGCCGATGATGAAGCAGCCTCCCCTCTACACCAGCTGCACACAACAGGACCAGAGTTTCCAGCCCGTCACCAGCTCCAACCAGGTGCTGTCCGGCATGACGCAAGCTGTGACGGTGCACGTGTCGGAGGACATTCTCTACACTAAATCAGACCCCAAGTACAACTGGGCGATGCCAACAGAAGGACAGAACATCCCCGACTTTCAGACCCTTCAACAAGCTCAGCCAATCCCTTTCCCAGCTGGACCCGTCATCAAGCAAGAGCCGATGGACTTCATGCCTGCCTCCTCCCAGATGAGCGGACCCTACGGCTCTCCATCAACTATGACACAGGGCCAGTGCTCACCCAAACAAGGCAGCGGACTAGACATTCTCAACCAGCCCTACCAGCAGGGCGGCCCGCTAACCCTGAGGCCAGTCAAGCCCCGACGCTACCCGAACAGGCCGAGCAAGACCCCACCTCACGAGAGGCCGTACGCCTGCCCCGTGGAGACGTGTGACCGACGCTTCTCGCGCAGCGACGAGCTGACGCGTCACATCCGCATCCACACCGGGCAGAAGCCATTCCAGTGCCGCATCTGCATGCGCTCCTTCTCCAGATCAGACCACCTGACAACACACGTCAGGACCCACACGGGCGAAAAGCCATTCTCATGTGACGTTTGTGGACGTAAATTCGCGCGCTCCGACGAGAAGAAACGTCACGCCCGCGTTCACTTGAAGCAGAAGATGAAGAAGGAGAGTAAGATGATGGTAGCCAGCAGCTCGGCGAGTCTTGGTGCCCCGGTGACAACTGCCTCTAGTGCTAGCGGGACTAGCACGGCCACCACCCTCCCGCTTGTCGTCACAACTGCCTCCCTACAGCCATAAACATTTCTACCCAGCGCCACGTGTTCGTCGTGTCGTAGCTGTGCCCTCTGTCATGCAGTGGACGTTTGATTTGGCCCCGGTAGGTGTCGCTTCATACAGTGTAATCTGCTGTCAGACTTACATCTTCGGATGTCCGTGCCGGCCATCAACATGGAAGAAGAGCTGATGACGTCATCGTGACGTTTGCATCGGCCCGCCGAGAGATGGTCGGTGGCTGAGAAAGCGCGTTGCAGTTACATTTGCGTTGAATCAGCTCACATGCGTTTAGAGACCTGCGCAAGTTAGTGCGCTAAAGTTTGTATTTGGAAATGTTATCGTTTCCAGCTATGGCTGTTGTAGATCACATTTGATCACTTGTATTGATATAATTACGATATATCATTTAAAAAACAATGCTTAATATTGTCTGTTTAAATATGCAGTACAGTAATAACTTGAATTGCCATATTTGATCGTAATTTTAAAGTAAATAATGTGAAGTGAATTGCCCTGGTAATAGGGATTAATCATTGCCACAATAATTGTACAAGTTGGGTATATTTGCAATTTTGTTGAATTGTTAAATTTTCAAATTTGTAATTTCTTACATTCCTATTCATTGTGAGTAATGTGATTTCAAGTTTTTCCATCTTTATCGTGATTGTTCTACAACGTGTCAACTATCTACAGCCTTTGCTACAAACTGATCTGTACGTGCTTGTTACATATTGTTGAGCTGATATTGTAACTGCTTTAAATATACGACGGTTCAACAGAGAACCATCAACACTACATCACTGCCCTGATTCTGCTTGAAGTTTTATGGCTTTAAGACGTTGACCAAGCGCGGTTAGAAAAGGTCATTCTTTGTCTTAGCAACCACATCAACCCCGTTGTTGGATTGGTAACGATCACTGTTAATGAACGTGCAAGCGTTTCTTGTCTTGTGCTGACGCATCAGGTGCTGCGAGTCCTGATCACGAGTCGCTTTGATATGGTATCAGATTTGACGAGTCGCTCGCACCTATGTCATTGTCGTGCGTCACAGTGTAATTGATATATTGGTCGTGTGTATTAATACCAGCATCACATTGGAGAGTGTAGAGGATAATCCCCCTCACTGTCGAGCACTTATATATTAGCAGATACCTCCGGTGGGTGGGAAGTCGCCCGGTCATAACATCGGCAGACACGCGGTCGCCTCTCCATCACTCCCGCCAACTTAATCAAACTTTGATTTATTTCGGGCTGGAATCCTTGACTCAGTTTATAATCAGCAGTAAGCTGCCGTGTCAAAAGATCAGAAGATCAAAAATTTGTATTCATCATCCTTTATATATACCAATTGTGAGAAATATAATAAGTTGAAGTCGGAAAAAAATCTCGTATTTTATTGCCTTCTTTAGATATTTTTATACATTGAGGGCAAGTCTGCTCTGTGTTTTTCAAGGCGAACGACTTCCCACACGTTCCAAGTCGACAAGTTGTCATTTCCCGTACGTCAGCTAATCACACTGCTTTATATTGTTAGACGGTTCATATATAGCGATAGGCCATTGTCTCTTGTCTGCGGCACTTCAAGCGACAAGGAACTACAACCTCGGTATCACATTCGGTTTTGTTGTTACCATGAGCTTGATGAAAGCACCTTGTCAATATCTCTTGTTGCCATAGATGCTGAATTCCCGAGTAGACTATGTCTTACCCGTGAGACTGATCTTATCAAACTCGCTTCGCTCTCTCGAGGGAGAGCGAGCGGACATCTCCTGCAGTTTCTTGTCCACGTTGGGTTTCGTTTCTGCCTTCTTCGGCGATTTGCTAATGCATAAATATTGTGGTGTTGGTTACCTATTATTTGGTGCTATGGCCCTGTCTCCTACTCTGATTAGAATAAGTTCGCCCGCAATCAGATCAGACGACACTCGCAGCCCGAAAGCACTGGGGGTAGGGCGGGAATTAATTCAGCACAATACCCGCTCGTCAGAATGACTTTTGTCGTCTGCCTCACCATTGTGCGGCCTTCCATTACGGCGCCGCAGCCTCCATCACCAACAGGAAACTTGTTGTTGCCGCCACGAGTCCCTCGGTCAGGGTTGAGCCGCTGGTCACTGTGCCGCGTATCAGTCGTGCGGTCACAGGTTGATCCGAGGCTAATTTCCGGTGGCAGAACAATGTCGCTTGTCGTCTGCCGTTGAGGATAGTCTCCGTGTTGCTTCTCCGAGTCGAGCCTGCCGTTTGGGCATTAGCTTTTGTTGGCATTAAGAGGAAATAAGGAAACGGCAGGTGACGACTCAAAATCGAGCACCCCTCTCTCCATGTTCTTACTTGTGAATCTTTTTTATAGGGCTGGTTCGCTATAAACGTGGTTCTCATGCTTAGAGGGGTCGAGATTAGTGAAGCGAAACTCTTTTATTTAACAGTCCTTCGAGTTGCAATTTAGATTAATTTAAATATGACTGGCTTTGTAGACGCTCTATAGTTCAATGTTTTTCATTCAGGGAATCAGAGACAAGTGGTCCATATCTGCTGATGACGTGTCTATATAGATAAAAAAATGCAGGCAATTCCGACGTATGCTCATCAAATGCGATTATGCTTTGTTTAATGTACAGCAAAATATCGTATCAACGATCCATACGCGTTTATCTGAGATGTTTGGCGACCTGCAATGACTTATTAGAGTCTTGACGATTGGTGTAATCTTACTCATATATATTTATGAATTGATGATTATATTTCATGGTTTATCTTTGCATATTGTACATGAGTTGTGATAACTATGGACTATATATTGTATGTGTGGCGAGTCATCTCTTCATAGCCTGTACATTTAAACACATGGACTTGAGTTTCATCTCTCGTAAACATTTAAACAGATTTGTATATATGAATTTATATAACTGTAAAGCCATAAGTATATTTTATTTTTCTATAATTGTTTCATCCTTAAGCTGTTCTGTCGGCTTCTGGTTGCATAGAGAGTTTATGACAGCAATGTTTGCATTTGTTACGTTTTCAGATTTTAATGGTATTGTTGCTTGTCCCTGTTCGTACAATGTGTATACATACCAGTGAAATTGGTAACTTATCGAGTTGTGATACTAACGATATTAAAATTTAAGTTGAATCAATGTACAGAGTCTATCTATAACAATGTTGATGACATCATTATGAAAATATATGTCTGTATGTATGTGATTAACAATCGTATAACGTGACTATTGCACAAATTGTGTCTTTGTATTTGTATATTGTCCCACAATTGATGATCATTTCTTTACAAAATCCACATAAAAACTTTGTATGTTGTCTCAGCATGACTGACTTTCGTGACACAAATGTGTAATTATAATGTAATTTAAATGGAAATTATTGTATGTCTTTGCTGATGTGACCTCGTGGCATTACATTGAACCATCTTTAATTTGACTGTTTTTTCATTTAAAGCTACTGAAGGAGCAGTTGCTGGTCACTGCTTATCAAAATGATATAATGATAATGTCACATTGCTTCATAATGAGTTTTATTAAAATGTTCACATCATGTGATGTGCAATTGTGTGTGAGCATGTGAAGAATAACTGGTGTTACACGGTCAAACGACTGGTATGAGTTCACCCTATTATGTCTCTATTGTTGATATAAAACAAAAATTAAATAAAAAACTATGTACATTTATACGAGAGCTTGCCTAATCATTTCCTGGTTATTAGATAGAACGATCACGCGGATTTCACTTGACGTAAAGTAATTATGATGTCAAATCTAATTCTGAAATTATGAATACAGTAATATACAAAAATAGCCAGATGGCAGCACGACTTATAATGATATACGCATCCTCAGAACCACATCGTGTAGTAAATTGATGGCACGTGGTAATCTAGACCTTCCTGGAATTTTAGCGTTCCTCATTCAATATCCACTAATTGTTAACTACAGTTACCACACCAAATATTATAGTAAATACTTCTCGACAGGTTAATATTAAACAATAAATACTGCTGCAGTTTAGTTCCCCGTGATGTGATATCGCAATATCGCCCCAAATAGTGTGCATTATGCAGAACCGTTTTCAGAGAGGTTGTTGCTAGGCCCAACTCGCTTTATCTAAAGTAGCCAATAATAAACGTCCTTGAATTCGTATGGCTTTATTGCGTTTATCCCTACGTCATAGCGACCGTTGATAAAAGCAACTCAATTATGAGCTGTTTTGCTGCCAGAGTGGCTACTTTTAACAATAATAATGACGTCCTTATTGATAGTTATTATTCAACATGCGGTGAACGAGGAAGTCATGAACTCTTGCGATCATTACGGTTGACGAGAAGCTATGGGAAGCTCTGAGCTATGACAGGCTATGACAAGCTATGAAAACCTCTGACTAGCTATGACAAGCTATGGCTGGCTATGGCTGGCTAT
>JAXGGS010361165.1:0-13002 GCA_035585475.1 Armandia brevis
TCCGCCAGTATATCTAAGTATATTGAATTAAATGTGGAAACTCTGACACTTGTTGTATGTGCCACCATAGATAGTCACTGTATTTGAAAGCATGATTAAATTAGATGTTCAAGATGATTCTTTTCATGCCGCCACTAACTATTCATACTTATAACCGACTGACACGTTCGTTCACTTTATTTGATGACTTTATTTGTCAATCAGGGAGTTGCTTTTATTTAACTTAGGAGATCGGAGTTTTAAACTATTTTTCGAATCATCGTAGAATCTCTGAAATCTCTGAAAACAAATCAATAAATGCTTAATTCTTCTCAACTTGCTAATTCTTATTTGCCCATGAAATGCCTGGATTAAGAACTCATATAATTCATAGAAAGTGTCTCAAGTTATCATACAGTTCATCTTTTATCGGGGCGGCGGCCCCTTGTCTTCCCCCGATTCATTAATCGTTAACCTGAGATAAGCTGGGATTAATTTATTCCAGTAATCTGCCAGGTGGGGATAAAGTTTTTTACGCAAAAATGACGTCATCATCGGATGTTGAAAGATGAAATAATTTTCCTCCTCTCCATATTCCGGCCAGTCCAAGGGGTGTCCCACATAGTGCAAATATTCCATTCTCCTGAAATAACATCCAATTCACTGTGAAAATAAACCGTATTTGTCTCACATGAGCAATGTAGAGCAGAGCTTCCTGTACAGCTGCTGCTGAGAACAGAGAGTTAAAGGTCACAAATACCCCACCCTCTTCACTCGAGACGCCCAGTAGTATGCAGATCACATCCATTTAACAAGTGGTAGCTTAGATAGGAATACAGGTTAAACTGGAATGTATGCAAGAGAAACAAACGTAAGTGCACAGCAAACTTGCAATCATATGAACAATATTTGCAACATTAACTGCAGGAAAATGGTAACGCGAAGCAATATGGAATGTAATGTGAACGTAAAACTATGATAATAAAAATGTTAAAATAGATGAAAAGTGCCGACCTAGGACCTAAACAGCGCTGTTTAGGTCCAAGGTCGACACTTTTCATCTATTTTAACATTTTTATTTGTAGTTGTTGCAGAAGGAATAATTTACGGATTATAACAGAAATAACCCAAATAATCTCTATGAATTACCAATCGATAGCCAAGTGAATGATGTATATATATAGATATACAGAAGATAACATATTCAGTCAGCATCAGTTACCGAACCAAAGTCAATGATGTTTTCTATTGATGGCGCCGTATCATTAGATTATTTTCATCCACGATTGTGAGCGACAATCTTCCTCTCGAAAATGATTTGTCGATTTATTTTTTGAAACTCATATTTTCAAATTATTAGGATAAAGCATACAAAAACCATCGATGATTGCTCGAGGTATTGCCTGGCCGCTGTAGTAAATCGGAAAGACTCAAGAGAGTAATATCCATAAAATAAATGATAAGGACGAGTTGTTTTAGCGTCTTGGCGAGTGCGCTGTGACTTACGGAAGCAGGTAGATATATAAAATCAAGCAGCGATATATTTTTATGTTTATTCTGCGTCTTTGTAATACTGTGTACAACAGTGAGTCATGGGGGATTCATCCATATTTTACTAATGCACACAATGCATCCATTAACCGTGAATTAATAACTTATCTTTCATTACTTATGCAAATTCAATCTGAGCTAACACACATATGATTTTTTATAATTGCAACATAACACTCTTAGAATAATATTAACATGTTTAATGTAAGAGACTTATTCTTAGTCGTAACAAATAGTATATAGATGCCCTAACACTTATCACAGTTTAGTCATTGTTGTAACATGTTATCTCGTAAGCACTACACACAGTCGGAAATTATCATGTGACATCTAGGATCACCTAATGACCAATAGATAGATAGATAATTAGAAGTCATCTTATCTCTTTGCAGTAATCTTTAGAACCTTTAGAATTCAGTTTGATATAGATATTCATAGAGTGTAAACGTTATACCGCATGTTCTATAATAAACTTCACTTTAGTACAATTCCGGAGTTGCTTCGTCAGTCCTAATCCAGATAATCTAATAAACATCGCTCCAACCCATAGTTATAATTCAGCTTTATGTACATGTTACAGATATATCAGGCTTTGGAATGAAGCTTTACCAAGCCGAATATACTACTTTCATATAGATTACAGGAGCTTATGTGTGAGCAGGTACTACAACAGAGACGGTTCGTTCCGTTGTGCACTACTGGATTACACAGAGAGTGCAGCCAGGAGAAAGGAGGCGGGAAAACCGACTTCCGCTCAAACTCCACCCATACGTCATACATCAGCTGGTAGCTGTGGTACTCCGAGTCACGTAAAACATCTTTATACGATGAATTAAACATGGCTGAAATAAACATTACTACATTCATAAACATGGATGAAATAGATTGCACTAAAATATTGACTGCGAAGCACAGTTAGGTATGGCTGGGATACGAACTATTTTATATTAAAATGCTAAAATAAACATTGCCAGACTAGCCAATATTATTCAATCATACGAAAGTGACTTGCATATACCGTCAAATGCTCATCATCAAAACAAAATATAAACAAATGTCAATGTTCTAAATATCATCAATTTTCTCTGCTTTCATACTATGGTCAAAATACTTACCAATAAGCAGATTAAGGAGTAAAACATTTGTAAACAAAATGTAGCAGCAAACGAGTACTAATCCGAGATAATTTCTAAATTCTGGAGTGAGAGCATCATCAAAGTCCACCTCGGCATAAAGCTGGAGGTAAGGAGCTCGCAATATGGCGTCAACAAGGGTCCAATCTATTGTCAGAGGAAGTTCAGGCGTGCTGGGGTTGATGATGGAGTACAGGGAGACGCCATAGCCAATCAGAATCACAAGTAGTATGCACATGAAGGGGACGATATCGCGCCAGAACATTTTACCTACGATTATCAAAGTTGAAACAAAAAACTACAATACAGCCTAGGGAGCTCTTGTAATTATATTATATACATGCGATATTCAATTTTCTTTCAACTCCGTTATTTTTTATTAATAAATACCTATCATCATAATAAGAGGCCCGATTTTCGGATGCAAAGTGAAGAACTGGAGAAATCGGACATACAGCAATATAGCGATCAGAGAGAAGAGGATTCGCGCAGCCTCCGGTTGTGGTTTCTCCAGGGAAAACACATAGACACATCTCACAGTGAATGCGGTCACATACCAGAGAAATATACCTTAAATTAATACAAGGAGATTTGTACACTTTATTCGGAAATTCTAAATCTGTTTAGTCATATCTGCTCAAACATACTTAAATCATTGAAAAACAAATATTATGAATCTAGGGAAATAACTATCGCTTTTTTTACAGGAATCCAGTTTGTTCCAGACACTGCATATGTAGAAGGTGAATAAAATCCAGGATGATTTGATGTTGTTTTTCTGTCTCTGGTACAACAGCTGAAGCACATCGTCAATAATCAGTACAATAATCCATGCTAGAACCACCCACTCTACTAGGGAGATGCTTTCTCCGAATCCAGCTACAATCTAAATTGGTAATAAATGTGGATCTGTTTACGTTCTTTTCATTGTTGTAGAACAGACGATTTAATTCACTTTTGAATGATTTATCATAATGGCAATTCTTACCATGTAGCTGTAAAGCAGAATTAGTATCAAGTGGTATAGGCCATGGAACAGACATTTCACCCCGGGAATGTCGTAAACCAGAAAGTAGTTTGTTTGCTTGGAGACACACGGCAGCAGTAGCACCAGTAGTATTTTCCAGAAGGAGTAGTGAGCTAATTCTCCCCACCATACCTGGCATATTCCTCGTTTGCACGCAGGTTCTGCTAGGAACGACCTTGCTTTGGCCATGCACGCCAGTTCCTGGGCGTTCAGCTTTACGTCATCCACCACTACCGGAAGTTGCTTCTGACATTCGTGACTTTCTTGCAGCTTCACCTTGGCCAGCTGTTCTAGGACATCAACTGAAATATTCCTTGATTTATTGAGCTAACCTTGATTTGCATGTTAAATTTGGATTAGATGGGTAAGTTACCGTTTGTAAATTAAGCCTACCTGTTGTCTGAAAGTATTCAACGACTGTTTTGTTTTGGGATTTGTTGAGCTCGTTGCGGAAGATGCCAGCGGCATAAAGAGCAAATCTGACAGTGTGAATGCTGTCACCTTCCTGTAATATCGCTGTCAGCTCTGGTATTCTGCCCAGATGAGCCAGGATGGGCACAAGGAACTGCTGTCTCTCCGTCACATCTGTGGTGATCAGCATGTCCGCAAATGTTGCACTCGCAGGGTATTTGATTCCATACAGATCAAATCCAGCCTCACAGCCAACCGTGTTCCTCAGGGCTTCCATCAGCCCTTGATCGACAGACATCGGAATTGCCTAGCAAAAAGAAATAAACGAGCGATTTTTTAGACATTTAGTTATTCAGTTTCCTGAATTTATATATTTTATATATTTAAGGTAAATGAATTAATGGTAATGGTTTATGAATTGCATTGCTCTCCTGGTAAAGACTATTAAGAAATCATAGGTACTGCTTATTCATAAACAAAAACTATTAATTCATCTACCTCGAAAATGTAGTTCCGTGACGGATGAGAGAGAAAACTTTTCGGCATCTTGACATCAAGTCTAACTATGGGCTTGCATGGCAGATACATTCCTAGGAATTCATTTAGGGAGCTTTTTGCGTCTACTTCATTCTTGAATCGGGATAGAATCAAGTTTGTGATCCATTGCATTGATTCGGCCCATTGATTCATCTTTTCCTCATCTTCCCGGATTATGTCTGAATTAAGCGTCTTTAATTCACATTTGTTTTCGCCCTGATCAACCTCTGCGTCATTGCCGTCTATAGCGGGAATTGGTCGGATAAAGATACTCTTTCTGTTCAATCTCATAGAACGGGATTTTATATTTGAGGGTTTTTTACGCCAATCACCTTGCTGCTCTTGTAAGCACTCGAAGATCTTAAGAAGTAGACGGTGCCCAGAGTGGCCCCTAACGTCCAGTCTTGAATCAATCAGGTCAAAGTGTGAAAGTCGTGACAGGTCAAACCCAAGTGATAATTTATATTTGTCGAGCATACAACCAAGTATGACTTCACCTGCAAACTCGGCAAATGATTCACTTTGATGTATTACAGTTTGGTACTCATACTCCACTTTCCTGTCCTCGTAATCTTCATATTTGCCAATGGCTAGAATAGTTTGTGAATCAGAATTCCGGTTTTCGACGGACACAACGACTGGTTCATTCTGAAACTGGATCCAGCTCCGGTAGTCTTCTTCCCAGTAATGTGCTCCATGGTTGAATATGTAGTACGTTTCCACGGAACGGTCTAGGGCAAACTCTGTATTGAGATTGTGAATTAATTCTTCCGGCTTTCGAATCAATACACCAAGGTCATTCAAGGCCGACCACGTCACCAAGGAAACTACTTTAACGTTTCGTCTATATCGCAGCTTCACCTCTTGCCTTAAATTGTGTACTTTCTTTCCATCTGGCAACTTCCGGAACTGTGTTGCATTGAAGTCTATAATAAGTACCAGGCAATCTTCATCAAGCGCCACCTGTTGTATGTGATTGATGACGTCAAAGACGCAGGCAAGTTCAGAGTCGGAGAGCTCGCATTGAAGATGGACGACCACCACGTTATTGAACATGTCCAGTTTCTCTTGTTTAAAGAAATTATGTTTGCCAGACGGGATGGTGTTGTAGGTGACGTAACGCTTTAATCGATTAATGTAGCCATGGAAACCGATCTTTTGAGACGTCATTAGTCCAGTCATAACCGTTTCCGGGGACGCATGTTTCAGGAATCGCGCTACTTTCTCAGAAATCACACTATCGTGGCTAAACGCATGCGCCAGATGAAGTTTGATGACCTCAGAGGACATGTTGTCCACACACACAGCAACACGTGACCTTAGTAGACATTTCTTTTGGAAAATGTCCGGAGAGAGGAATAATCTACTTCCGGTAGTAGGCAGATCCTGTCAAATAAATCGATTGGTGTAGCACAATACTGTCGTATTACTTATACCGAACCAAAGGCGAGGCCGTAGGCCGAGCTGTAGGTTTGGTTAGATGGGTGCACATGTACTTAAAGACGGGCCCATCAATCGCTCCCGCCATGACCTCAAATACTGTACCGGATATAGAAAAATGGTGCATCACTATTGCCGTTGCAACGCAGAACTAAGTAGTATGCTAAAAATAAGCAGTGCCAAAACAAAAAAATTATAACTTTTCAAATAATGTTCATAGGCCTAAATGCAAAGATTTAAAAAAAAATGGAATGGCATTGTTAGATTTTGGCCGTGCACAAATAACAGTGGGAAGTTAAAATGATATAAATAAATATTAAAAATATGAATAAGGGTAAAAAATGAAAAGAGCTTACATAAATCTGCGAAATATACAGAAATTCTTTAAATACATTTAACACCAACTTGAGACTTCAGAAGTCAGTTGATCAACTCAGATGAACTTATATGTATAGAAGTTTCATCAATTTAAGTTGTCTAAGTTATATACATTGTACCTGACCAACCACCTTCGGCTCGACAAAAGACTTTGCCTTCTTTATATTATGTTATATATCATACAATTTTATTTAAAGCTAGTCGGACATATTTAGAATGATGCATCCCTACCTTGGACATGATGTTCTTGCCGTGGACAATAATCGCAGTGTGTGGATGGGTCTCTGTTAATCTGAGCAGATATTGGGTAATTTCCTCTGGCGCTATGAACTGGATCTGACATTTGCCAGCTAGATTGAATTTATTTATCTTTAAAGAAGTAAATGTTACGATGTGACTTTTTTCTGCTTCATTATCAAATAGTAAGACACACGCTAGTGGTACGCCGTAAGCGGATAATTCCTGCAACGCTCGGAGACAACAGGCAATTAAACGTTTTACGGCTTTCGAACGTGAGTTTTCTAAGTAGACGACAACGAGATGGTGTTTGGCGGGGATCGTGCCGTGCATGCGACTCGGATTACCGGACGGATGATTACTACAAATAAGTATGAAATATCATTGCATGGCCAATATCATATAGCTTGTGTATAATACTTGCTCTTGGTTTGGCCTATATCAGATAATTAATATTTTTAATGACCAACCTGACTTCTATCTGGTCATGTGAACTGATATGTGTTAGATCAGCCATATCTTGATCACCAAAATGCAAAATCCGCTGCAAATAAATAATAAAATGTTTGTAAGGTGTTTTTTTGTCCAAGAATGGTGTGCGAACGGGAAGTTTATATCAAGCTGATGTAAGATGCGCGGCTGATGACCGTAAACAGGTGAGTGCAACTCAGTCGCTCATCTTATTGAGTGACAGCTGTCAACCCAGTTGGCACGCTGACTGTGGGGAGTGCGAAATGTGACCGGGATGTGTGCCAGATGCATGGAACGACCACCGCGGCCCGTGGAAATGAGTCCGGCGCCGAGGTGCGACTTCCGTGAAATACTCGTTAACTGTGACCCAACTGTGACCCGAGATTCCCGATTAAGAGATCTCGGTGAACGGCGCAATTTGGCGCGACATGCGTGGGCACGGTGCGGTATAAAGGTGGCACGCTTCTGCTGGCATGACACTGGGGAATTGAGCGTTACCATAGTGTTTTGCGTACGCAGCTAATTAATAAACACAGGAATGTTTGAACAATGAGTTTTATTGTTATATGTTGACCCTGAGAAGCCCCGGATTCTACACTGATGTTCTGAGGGTCAACATTTCATTTAATCAAATCTCATATTCATGAGTATCTAGGTGTTTGGCTTGGTTTTAATCTCTCGATCAAATATTGATTCTCCAGTGAAGCTGTCACGTGTTAACTATAGAATAACCGATTACAATTGCCAGGGATATGCTAGACATGGCCTGGGTTATGCTTTTCTAGCTGTTTGGATTGGGTAACAGTACCGTCCAGATTTATAATAGCAAAAATATGAATAAATATCGGCAAGTTTACAGTTTGAAAGTGTCTCTCATCTATCACTACAGTTAGGTTGAATAGTTATCTTAGATTTAATACATATTCGAGCCAATTCAAACAGCATTTTCGAGTTGTAAAGATTTGAACCTACCTAAGTTTAACACCTTGTAGATGTGTGTTCGTCCGTCCTGTACATCGGGGTTAAACACTTTAACAAGTCCGATGATGTTGATTTATCGGCCATTGGTCATCTGGCATAAACATTTATCTCATGTTGTTACTTCTGTGATAACTCATAAATGAAGATTAATGGGGAAAATATGTGGTAAAATAGTCAAGTATGATATGTAAGTATGTTTATATTCGAGCTTTATCAAGCTGTAAAAGTATCAAACAAAATGAAAATAGTATTTAGAACGATGTTAGTCTCTCGCTAAAACTGTGCAATAAGTCAGTGAGTAAGTGGCAATAAGAAATCACTTAATCTCGAATATATCACATAGTAATGGCTTCCCATGTACTTAAACACCATTTCTAAGAAGAGCAAAAGTGCAAGTTAATAATTATGCACTAGGTAGCTCTAGTTAACGTGATTTAATGGTCCTTAGGATGAGCATGAATAATGTGTGTTCTAATTCTGAATTAACTAGATAATTTCCCTTACAAAGCCATTTCAACCAGCCGATCCTCAATTCTTCAAGTTTTAAGGGATAAATATGGTGCGCCATGACCTGCGGACATGTAGGGCGAAAACAACGCACACCTGGATAGCGCGCCCCGATATTCACGACTAGGCGGATGCATAGACATTTATGTTCATGTTACTTTTTTGAATCCTCATAAATGAAGATTAATGGGGATAAGGCGTGTTAAACTTGTCAAGTGTGATTTGTAAATTTGTTTTTATTCGCATTCTCGTCAAGCTATGACAGTATCAAACAAAATGAAAATAGTATTTAGAACGATGTTAGTACCTCACTAAAACTGTGCAATAAGTCAGTAAGGTGAATGAGTGGCAATAAGAAATCACTTAATCTCGAATATATCACATAGTAATGGCTTCCAAACTACTCAAACCACCATTTCTAAGACGAGCAAAAGTGCAAGTAAATGATTATGCACTAGGTAGCTCTAGTTAACGTGATTTAATGGTCCTTAGGATGAGCATGAATAATGTGTGTTCTAATTCTGAATTAACTGGATAATTTCCCTTACAAAGCCATTTCAACCAGCCGATCCTCAATTCTTCAAGTTTAAAGGAGTAAATATGGTGCGCCATGACCTGCGGACATGTAGGGCGAAAACAAGGCACACCTAGAGAGCGCACCACCGACATTCCCGACTAGGCGTAGGCGCTCCTGTGTGCATTTACTGTCTAACTAGCGTTGTAAACGCCAGGGGGCGATTGTTTAAGTAACGTCAATATATAGTGCAATTTGTAAATTATGAAACCGCGGGTAGAAAGGAGCGCATTTTTGATAATGTTAGCCAGGTGCCAAAGGGGGAGGGGGGAGGCAGTGTGATATTTCGTTAGATTTAGAATACGTCACTATGCTAACTGGGAGAGGGAGGTACAGGAAGGATTCGCGTGGGGTTACCTAGTTTACCGAAAGTAGTGTTATAAGTGGCGATGGTGGATAGTTACCTGGGTTACCGTGTGATTGTCAAGTAAAAGTAATGTGTAAGTCTTGTCTGGGGACTGTACTTATCCTAAGTTGTTTATGCACACTTAAATATACTGTTGAACTCAGGATGATGTATATGATGTATTTTACCCGTTTGAACACTGACAAGTATCATAAATAATTCTACAGGTTAGAATGAACTACATATAGGATTCCTTATAACGTAGCATCATATGAGGTGATCAATCGCAAATTGTCCCTGTATCTGTAACGGTTAATATTTTAAACCTGACGGCCCCCCCCCCCCCCTCATAACTTGTAACTAAATATAATAAAACATCAACTTGAACCATGACCCCTGAGAGAACAGTATACATGAAGTCTTGCAAGTCGTCTACGTTTGCCAGCGCATGCAACGCAATTATAATTATTAGTTTTTTTGGGCTGTATTAATTAGGCTACAGATAAATGGGGTCCGTTGGACAGGTATGAAGTAAGTGCAGTATTTTTTTTGACACGATGAGCATAGTTTGGCAGTATTCTACTATTTGTAATATTAACAACTTGAAGCATTTTGACATTCTGTAAACTTTGATCCCTATCGTAAATTATTACCTTGCTGGTCAGCTTTTTATATCAGGTCACAGATTACTGTGATTCTTATCTATAGGGGTATTTTAGACTTGAGAGGGGTCTCAGGTGTCTTGCCACCTGTGATGTGTTTGACAGTACAAACGTATATCGCAAACGGTTTTGAAAAGCTCTTGGCATCTTACTATAATTACTCAAATTAGGTTAAATAGTTATCTTAGATCCAAATCATTTTCAAAGCGAATTCGCGTCGTCTATTCAAGCAAGCTATTCTAAATGCAAAGATTTGTTCCTACCTTCGTTTCCCTCTGTATAGATGTGCATCCGTGTGTCCTTTAAATCAGAGTTACATACATTAACAAGTCCCGTGATGTTGATCTATGCGCCATTGGTCATCTGAAATAGACATTTTTTTTCATGTTACTTCTGCGAATCCTCATAAATGAAGATTAATGAGGATAAGGCGCGGTAGGGTTGTCAAGTATGACATGTAAGTGTGTTTATATTCGCATTCTCATCAAGCTGTAAAAGTATAAAAACAAAATGAAAATAGTGTCTAGAGCGATGTAACAAATAATAGTCTCTTATTAAAGCGGTGCAATAAGTCAGTAAGGTGAATGAATGGCAATAAGAAATCACTTAATCTCGAATATATCACAGAGTAATGACTTCCAAACTACTCAAACCACCATTTCTCACAAGAGCAAAAGTGCAAGTAAATGAGTATGCACTAGTTGACTTGAGTAAATAACTTGATTAAATAGTCCTTAAGATGAACATGAATAATGTATGTTTCTAACCCTGGATTGAGTGTAACTATATAAATACATAAAGCTATTTCACAGAGCCGATCACCAACCAGTCCTGCATCGATTATAGCATCCAATAAAAGTTCCCTTGGTCGTAGTCATGGAAACACTATCACCGAGACCTGGTTTCATACAATATATTTACAAAATGTTTTGGTTATACAGACGTGTATCAGTATATGTATTAAGGCCGGATGAAGTGCAATTTTATATTTCTATTAAGTTTGAAGCAATAGTTGATTTGGTGCGGCCACGCATGGCTGCTTTACACAGTGAACATATCTAATACCAGGAATAGCGGGATTACATGGATCAAGACCGGCACCTTTGTATGCATTACCCGTCTAGCTAGACCTGTGATAGCTTTGGTCAACATAAAGTGTAATGGGTCAGATGGAGTAGAAAGAAGCGCAAGTTTGACAATGTTAACCAAGTACCTTAAAGGGGAGGATGTTGGCACAGTCTGAAGCGGAGGGTGAAGCTCCGTTAAGTATATATAGCGTTACCAGGGTAATGGCAGTGAGAGATATGAGCAGGATTCGCAAGGGGGTTACCAGGAGTGGAAGGTATAAGGGTGCATCGTTGGAGTTACCATGGTTACCGAGGGTCGGAGGTATATGCATGTATCACCGGAAACGCAAGTCTAATTATTAAAATTCCCCGGCCGATTTCAATTGTCTTTGTCGCCACTTACTACTCATACCTCTCGCCTTCTCTATTCTATAGGATGACTTAGTTTGTCAATTAAGAACAAGCTCCTGATTTGAGTAGGATACACTGGTTTTAAATCTACGTTTCATATCATGGCAGAATACATAAAATATATGAAAGCAATTGAAAAAATTCTTCGTTCGCCATGACTCAGTAATCATTATTTGCAACTTGTTTATTTGCTCATTTACAACTTATTACTGAAATGCCTGGCTAAAGAAATTATATAACGCATAGAACATATCTAAAAAAACTCTAAAGTTCATCTTTTATAGGCGCAGGGGCCCCCTTATTCTCCCCTGATCCATGATTTAGTGACCTGAGATAAGCTGGGATTAATTTATTCCAGTAATCTGCCAGGTGGGAATAGAGTTTAGTACGTAAGGATGACGTCATCATCGGATGTTGGAAAACGAGATAATTTTCCTCCACTCCATATTCCAGCCAGTCCAAGGGGTGTCCCTCATAGTGCAAATATTCCATTCTCCTGAAATAATATCCAATTCACAGTGAAAATAATTTGTCATCATATATCAACGTTGCTGTATTTAAATAACAACTTTACAATAAAACTCATAACTTCTCGTGTGTTGAGTTTGTATCTCTTGAGATACATTCAAAACTATACAAAATTACAGTTATTTAGTTATCCAGTGTTTGTCACGGCTTGGTTGCCGCACGACAATGCGAGTGATGCATACGGTCACACCTGAGTGACCCACACCGGTCAGATGTTACTCCCCGCGGAGTATCGTAATTGGTCAGAGATCATCTTATCTCTATCACGTGATTCCCCGAAGTAACCGCAAAATCTCGGTTTAACAACCTTGTTCGAAATTTAAATTACCGTTAGTTAGCAAAAGGCCTCCAAACACTTCTTATGTTGTATTACTTTCGTCCTGATTGCGCGTGAATAAAGTGTTCCATAGAATATCTTCGACTACCTAGAATAACTTCAACGTTTTTATTACAAATTGTTTACTATCTTGTACGTACCCTGTCTTGGCGAGTGTAGTTGAGAAATGGACGAATGATGAGGCCAGTTTTCTGTCATTCTCCGGCATAATGGCGGCAAGTGACGTAGGAACGTCGAACACCTCGTGCAGAGCAAACGTGTAAAATATATCAGATCCGTGCAGCGCTCCGAACTGTAGTCTAGGATCTGCCACTAGGTGGGGTTGCGGGTAGGGCACCGGCATCTGCACACCAAGGGCGTCGTCTAAGTAGTATACATAAGCTTTACCACCTGCGTCTCGGAACTTCTGTGCTGTGCCGATAGTC
>JAXGGS010361276.1:0-13002 GCA_035585475.1 Armandia brevis
TGTTCTGCTTTTTTTTGTCTTGCCATGAATTTAAGTTCTTGGTCTTTTTTAATCTTTTCCATTTGTTCATCAGTATAGGTCGAAACTTTTGAAGGCGGAAGACCATTTATTTTTGAGACCTTATATTCACGTAAACTTATCGCAAGTGAATATTCAGATATTCTTCCATCTGGAAATTCGAACTTTAATGTTTGATCACCCTTCATATCACGGTCAAAACCGACAATAAAATTCCCTGATTTATCAGCATAGAAAGTTTTGTTATTAAATGTGATCTTTGAGCCAGGGATCACGGTACCTTTTGCAATACCACCACCGACATTAAAACCTTTGTAAAGAAGTTCATTTTGATCAATTGAAAAGTCTTCTTTTACAGCTTCAAGATCTACATTCTCGACTGTTTTGATATTTGTTGCCCACACTTTATTAATCAAAAAGAAGGCAAATATTACATTAAATATAACTTTTTTCTTCATATAATTACTCCACATATACTTGTTCTCCCATAATCTCAAGAGCCTCAGCGCAAGAAAAAAATGCTTGTTGACTATCAACTGACCAATACCTCAAATCATCCAGTATGATCTTTTTTCCAGAAACCGCACATTTAACAAATTCACCGTCTTCAAGGATATCGAAATACCCATCTCGGTAAATTAATTTTGCTTCTTTTGTTAAAATTCCGCTCATACTAATTATTTTATTTAGAAATTATTGCCCCAGAAAGCGTACTTTTATTACATTAATTAAATAAATCATCTTGTTGTAATTTATTTTTTGTCTCATTAACTTTCTTAGGACGTATCTTATCACTATTGTTATTTATTGCAATAATAGCTGCGCTTACCTTGCCATCTTGTAATATTACAGAAATTGGTTGCTTTTTTACTAATTTCCCAACATTACTGACTACCTGGCCTTTACTGTCTTTTAAGATAGCAAAACCTCTTTTAATAGTTTTCTGATATGAAAGGCTTTCCAAGATATTTCCCGAATATTTTATCTTATTCCCAAGATCGGCTTTATAATTATTATAACTTCGTATTAATTGTTCTTTATGGTTAATTAAAATTGTCCTTGCCAAAATAATTTTTTGCGTTGGTATCAAATTTTTCAAAGAATTCCTTGTTCGTAATAATTGATTTGCCTTTCCATCAATTACATTCCGCCTAAGGTATATTTGCTGCCAAGCGAGGTCAAGCCTTTGACGATAAGTAGCAATTTTATCAATTGATTTATACCAAAGGCTTCCAATATATTTTAACCTTTGCTTTTCTTGGTTAATTATTCTTTGTAATGATTGGGTTAATTGTTTGCCTTTTTCTTGATGCATCATTTTTAATTGATCAATTCTTGGCAATACCAATTCAATCGCTGCCGTTGGTGTTGGTGCACGTAAATCAGCAACCATATCACAAAGCGTCCAATCGCTTTCATGCCCAACGGCACTTATAACAGGAAGATCACATTTAAAAATTGTTCTTATTAATTCTTCTTCATTAAATGGCCAAAGATCTTCGATTGATCCACCACCCCGTGCGATTATAATTAATTCAGGTCTTGTTGGTTTTCCATCTTTTGTTTCTTGATCATTTTTTACAGGTAATTTATCAAATGAATTCACCGCTTCGATTATTTGTGAAGCGGCCTCTTTTCCCTGTACCAAACTTGGCCATATAGTAAAATGCACCGGAAAACGATCACGCATTCTGTGCAACATATCGTGCAAAACTGCACCTTTTAATGATGTTATAATTCCAATATGCCTTGGCATTGTTGGCAATTGTTTTTTATGGGCCGGATCAAAAAGACCCTCAGCTGAAAGTTTTTTACGCCTTTCCTCGAACAAAGCCATCAAGGAACCCATTCCCGATTGACGCATAGAGGTAATTACAAATTGGTAATTTGATCTTGGTGCATAATTTGTAACTTTGCCCGTTACAATTACTTCCATACCCATTTCAGGTTTGAAATTAATTTTACTATATACACCCTTCCAAATAATCGAATTAATAAGAGCTTTTTCATCCTTTAGATCAAGATAAACATGACCAGATGGTGGCGTAACTACTTTACCAATTTCGCCCTTTATGCTTATATCCGAAAAATTACTTTCAAGGCTTTGCTTTATCCGATCAGCAAGTTGGCTGATTGATATTGCTTGAACTTCTTCTTTGTCTAAAAATAACTTTTGCATAAATTTTTTTATCGCTTATTTTCGAAAAATATCAGATAAATCATCAAACACAATAGGTATTAAATGAAAATATTAATTCTTGGCTCTGGGGGTCGCGAACATTCTTTGGCTTGGAAATTATCACAAGAAGGGTCAGTAGACAAATTGTTCTGTGATGGTGGAAATGATGCAATTGCACAAATTGCGACAATCTTACCTTTGGATTTATCAAATCATCAAGAAATCATAAAATCGGTAAAAGAAAATAACATTGACCTTGTACTTATTGGTGGTGAAACACTCCTTGCCGAAGGGTTGGTCGATAGTCTTGACGCAGAAAATATTAATGTATTTGGACCTACGCAAATGGCAGCCCGCCTTGAATCCTCAAAAATATTTACAAGGAAATTATGCGAAAAATACAATATTCCTTCTGTCAAATGTGCCTATATAACATCACAACAATCTATCGAAGATGCATATAGTGAATTGGATAAATTTGACCCTCCTTATGTAATCAAGGCAGACGGACTTGCCGCAGGGAAGGGCGTAATTATTACAGACGACAAGGAAGAAGCAAAAAAAATCATTCATGACAATTTAAACGGATCCATGGGCGAAGCAGGGAAGCAAATGCTTATCGAAGAATTTATAACCGGACCCGAAGTAAGTTTCTTTGCGATTTGTTCCTTTGATAAATCTTTGGACCATAATGGTCAGAACGAAAATGGTCAGAACAATAATGACCAATTTGATGCCAATAAAATTTCTGCTCTACCGCTTTTCACCGCCCAGGATTATAAAAGAGCCTTTAATAATGATGAAGGGCCCAACACTGGCGGCATGGGCGCAATTTCACCATCGCCAATTATTTCGGATTCCGACATTGATCTGTTTATGGATAAATTCATTAATCCAACCATCGAAGCAATGGCAAAAGAAGGTCACCCATATAAGGGAATTTTATATGCGGGTCTTATGAAAACCAAAGAAGGTTATAAATTAATCGAATATAATGTCAGATTTGGTGACCCTGAATGTCAACTTTTTATGCGGCTTTTGGACGAAGATTTCGCCCCTTTTTTACTCCAAGCGAGCAAGGGAAAACTTACGGGTAAATCCCCAAAGATAAAAAATGACAAAGCGGTTCTGGTCGTTTATGCGACAAAAGGATATCCATCAAGCTATGATAAAGGACAGGTAATAAGTAACCTTAGTATGCAACAAAATATCAGCGAAAATAATTCTTATATATTTCACGCTGGAACAAAAATCACCGATAATATTATTACATCAAATGGCGGACGGGTATTAAACACAACTGCACTTGCAAATTCATATCAAGAGGCAAGGAATATTTGTTATGATGTGATGGACGAAATTGAATGGGATGGTGGTTTTTTCCGTGATGATATTGCCGCGAATATTAAATAATCTGATCAGGAAATTATTATTTACGCTTTTGGGCAAAAAATTGTTTTAAAAGATTTGACGATTCTTCTTCTAATATTCCAAATGTAAATTGTGGTTTATGATGGATAATTGGATGATCATATATTTTCATTTGATCAATCACTGCACCCGTTTTAAAATCCTTTGCCCCGATATAGATTTTTTTTATCCGTGCATTGGCAATCGCACCGGCACACATTGCGCATGGTTCCAAACTTGTAAATAAATAACAATTATCAAGACGGTTTGTCTGCATGATTTGACATGCTTCCCTTAATGCCGAAATCTCGGCATGCGCAGTTGGGTCATTTTGACCAATCATCGCATTGGGTTTTTTTGCAATTATTTTTCCATATTGATCAATGACCAATGCCCCAACAGGAACTTCGTCATTATCAAAAGCGTACTTTGCCTGTTCAATCGCAATGGACATAAATTCATTTATTTCAATATCTGTAAATTTTTCTTCCATATTACGGCAAGCTTTACTTTCAATATTATTTTATTCGTTTATATCACATTTATGGAAAAAAATGGCTACCGTATAAATCAATATCTTTCGCTTTGTGGAGTTGCATCCCGAAGGGGCGCACAAAAAATTATTGAAGATGGGAAAATCACACTTGATGGAAAAGTAATTACCGATTTCTCATTCCGTGTGTTGGATCACCATAAGATCAAATATAATGGAAAGTTACTTACACCGCCCAATCAAAAAGAAATGATAATGTTCCATAAGCCTGTTGGATATATCTGTTCGCATGCGGTGGAAGAAGGTAAAAGAAATATTTTTTCACTACTTCCAAAGCAATATGCTAATTGGCATTATATTGGACGGCTTGATAAAAATACCGAAGGTCTTTTGTTACTTTCAAATGTCGCCGAGATAAAGCGGTATCTTGAACTTCCTTCGAACGAATTTACACGGATTTATAATACACGGGTAAATGGATATATAAATCAACAAAAGCTTGATTATCTTCGCCGCGGTGCAGTGATTGAAAAAATTAAATATAAGCCCTGTGATATTGAAATAGTTTCATCCACGACAAGTAATCATAATCTTAGAATAAAGATCGTCGAAGGAAAGAACAGAGAAGTAAGAAATATGCTGGCATTTCTTAATGTTAAAATTGCTAAACTTAAAAGAATTTCTTTTGGTCCATTCGTCCTTGGAAATCTTCATTCAGGAAGATTTGAAAAAATAAATATGGATAAAATCAACAAGCTTCTTCCTGATCTTGGCAAACAGCAAGCGAAACAAAAATAATCATGATACGGATTATAGCAGGAAAATATAAAGGCCAATTAATTTCACCGCCACCGACAAAAGATACGAGGCCGACGCTTGGACGTCTTCGACAGAAACTTTTTGATGCATTATCACATATGCCCGATTTTGAATGGTCTGATTGCTTTGTTTTTGATCTGTTTGCGGGATCAGGTGCGTTTGGTATCGAAGCAATTTCAAGGGGGGCTAAATCTTGTTGTTTTATTGACAATAACAAGGATGCCATCAATGTGATCAATCAAAATATTACCAAGCTAAAGATAGAAGATTGTAAAATTTATAAAAATGATCTTTGTCATGATCATCTTTACAAAACATCATTGCAGAGATTTATTTATAATTGCACGTCAATGAATGAAAATGAAGATCAAAAATCTTTGTTTTTTATTGATCCACCATATGGACTTGATTTAGAAGCATTGACGGTTGGTAAATTGATAAAACATGATTTGCTTAAAAATGGTGATCTCGTAATTATTGAAACAAAACAGAAAAGTGATGATATTGAAATTGAGAATCTTCACCTTGTGAAATCATTTGTTGCAAGCAATAGTAAAATCGAAATATTTCAATATAAAATATTTGAATATTAAGATATTTCAATATTAAGATATTTCAACGCAAAAACGTGCCAATTATAACAGTCCTGCAAATCAAACTAATCTTGCACCATTTTTAACCGGTGAATTTTCTTTTTCATCAATCGTTGCCAAGATAACATTTTTTTTATCATCATAAAATCCAGTAACAAGAATTTCTGATTTAACACCGGCGATATTCTTTACTGGAAAATTCGTAACGCAAAGAACTCTCTTTCCGATTAATTCATCACACTGATAATGATGTGTGATCTGTGCCGAAGATGTCTTTATCCCGACCTCACCTAAATCAACCGAAAGAATAAATGCAGGCACTCTTGCTTTTTCGTTGACCTTGCATTCAATCACGGTGCCTATTCTTAATTCTACGGCCAAAAAGTCATCAAATGTAATTTCTTTTGTCATAGCTATGCTCACCTTGTAAAAATTTTAAATCATTTCTTATACATTATGCAATTTTGTGCATGGTCATTAATAACGCCCACCGCCTGTAAATATGCATAAATTATTGTCGGACCTACAAAATTCATTCCCAACTTTTTTAGATCTTTTGACATTTGTACACTAAGGTCATTTTGTGACGGCATAGAAGACAAATCTTTCCAATGATTTTTAATTATTTTATTATCCGTATAAGCCCATAAAAAATTGCTAAATGACGAATGTTGTTTTTGTAGCTGCAAAAATATTTGGGCGTTTTTTCGTACTGAATATATTTTTAATTTATTTCTTACTATACCCGAATTTAATAATTGCTTTTCAAGATATTCATCACTTAGTTTCGAACATTTAAGCGGATCAAAATCATAAAAAGCTTTTCGGTAATTATCCCGCTTTTTTAAAATAGTAATAAAACTAAGCCCCGCTTGCGCACCCTCGAGGCAAAGACATTCAAAAAGTTTTTGATCATCATAAACGGGCACAGCCCATTCATTGTCGTGATATTCGGCGTAAAATTCTTCGCCTTTTTTATTTCCAAAACATCTAATCAGATCTTTGGTCATTATCTTTTCCTAGTGAAATAAATGTACTATCAATATTATAATATATAAAACTACTGATACATAATATATTTTCAATGATTTCTTTTTGCTTTTTTCACATGAGCCATGTGTACAATTACCATTATTTCGACAATCTAATCGATATGAAATAAAGTGAATTAAGCCCGTAAAAACCAGTAAGAAGCCACTTAGATAAATTAAAATATTTTCATATTTGTTGAAATATTCCAGTTCAAATATTTCAATTGATGTAAGACCGAATATTGCACCAATCCAAAAAATGCCCAAAAATGCAGGGATAACACAGCAAAAAACATGAACAAACATCGAAATAAATGTAAGGTGAGAAACAATTTTCTTTAGTGGCATAAATATTTCTATATGTTTTATTTTCTATTTAAATAATATTTTTTTTGATAAAAGCAATATAATTATATCATAGTTTTTTTTGTATGTTATATTGTTAAGCAATTATCACGTTCCAAAATATCAAATAAAGGCGAAATTATGACCAAAACAATATTGATAACTGGCGCCAGTAGTGGTTTTGGCAAACTTACCGCCCAGACATTCCTTTCTAATGGTTGGAATGTTGTTGCGACCATGCGTTCACCCCAAAAGGAAAAAGACCTTATCCCTTCTGATAATATGTTAATTTTACGTCTTGATGTTACCGATGAAAAAACGATCAAAGATGCACTTAAAAAAGCAATTACTAAATTTGGGAAAATCGATGTCGTGGTTAATAACGCCGGATATGGTGCAATTGGCTATATGGAAGAAGCAAGCCACGCGGATGTAGCCAAACAGATGGATGTGAATTATTTTGGTATCGTCAATATTCTCCGTGAAATTATTCCACATATGAGGGAACATAAAGACGGCCAAATTATAAATATCACATCAATTGCAGGTACTGTTGGTGTACCGTTCTTTTCGCTTTATAACGCATCAAAATTTGCAGTAGAGGGTTTGACCCAAGGATTGCAATTTGAATTAGCACAATTTGGAATTAAAATATTTACGATTGCCCCGGGTGCGTTTGAAACAAATTTCGGTAAAGCAATTAACTTTAATATTGGGAATAAAAAACCAGAATTTGATCAGCAAAGAGAACATTTTATGCATGTATTTTTTGGTAAAAAATCTGATAAGAAAGAAAGCGATAAAGATGTTTTAAAGGCCGACAATGCACAAATTGTAGCGGATAAAATATTTAACTCGGTTAATACAAAATCTAAAGTTACAAATTTTGTAGGAAAGGATGCAATAATGCTTTCCTTATTACATAAGATTTTACCCTCTAAATTATTTTATAAATTAGTTGAAAAGGGATCAAAGAGATTATTTGTCTGATATTATTGTTAGTTCACAAATTTTCTTAGTCGCCCAACATTCAATTAAAATCAAAGACTATTAATTTGTTTCCAATTATTTAATAATGCCGATATGTTATATCCTGCTTTTTCTGTGCTTTGTAGTATTTCGTCCGTAGACATATCACTAAGTGAAGCAAGCGACCAAAATGCGGCCGACCTTGTTCCCGAACGACAATAAGCCAAAATTGGTTGTGCTTCGTCATTTAACATTGATTTAAATTTTTCAACTTTTTCATTTGAAAAACCACTGCCTGAAACTGGCAAATAAAATGCTTTTATTCCATATTTATTTGCTTCTTTTTCAATATCATCAAAAGTTGTCTGGCCATCCTCTTCGTGATTTGGACGGTTACAAATAATCGTTTTAAACCCCATCTCATTTATTTTTGGGAAATCACTAATTTCTATTTGTGGGTGTACGGCAATAATTTTACTAAGAAACTTCGCATTCATAAATTTTCTCCTATAACATGTTAACGGGGATCTTTATATATTGAAGACCATTCTCTGATCTAACACCAAAATCGCCAAGCCTCATATTCGTTTGAATTGATGGGAAAAGTAATTTCGGAACTGATAATGACTTATCTCTTTTTGTTCGTTTTTCGATATATTCTTCCATATCGGTTTTTGGCGTTATTTGAATATTACGTGATTTTTCCTCGCCGATTGTAATCATTTTCAATGGCTCGTTACCTTTTTCAGGATAATCATGGCACATGAAAATCTTTGTATCATCGGGAAGTGCATATATTCTTTGTACGGTTTTATACATCTCCTCGGCCGACCCGCCGGGGAAATCACAACGTGCAGTTCCAATATGTGGTGCAAAGATTGTATCACCTACGAAAATTGCATCTTCCATTAGGTAGCTTGCACATGCCGGTGTATGTCCCGGAGTATGCCATACTTCAACATCAATTGAACCGATTTTAAATTGATCACCATCTTCAAATAATTGATCAAATTGCTCGCCTGTCATTAATGTGTCATGTGATGTTTCAAATTTTGGCACCCATAATTCAAGTACTTCTCTTATTCCTGTACCCATTGCAATCTTGCCGCCAATATGTTGTTGTAAATAAAATGCCGCAGTAATATGATCCGCATGGATATGAGTTTCTAATATCCATTGATTTTCTAAATTATTTTGCTTTATATAATTTATAACTTGATCAGCACTTTTTGTTTTCACACTTGCTGCATCTTGGTCATAATCCAATACGGAATCAATAACTGCACATTTATTCGTTGTTTCATCAACTACGATATGTGTGAAAGTTGCCGTGTCTTTGTCAAAAAAAGTTTCAATATGCATTGTATATCTCCGTTAATTTAAGCTAGCTCTTTTAATAGTACAATTGTTGCAATAATCAGTGTAAAGATTGCAAATATTTTTTGAAGTTTCTTTCCGTCAAATTTCTTGACAAAAATTGTCGCAACAAACATCCCAATGAATGTCGCCGCTACCATTAATGGCAATAATGGAAATTGTAATTCTATGCCACTTTGTAAATCACCAATAAATCCGATTAATGATTTTAATGCAATTATAAAAAGTGAAGACCCTACGGCCATTTTCATCGGCATATTCATCAATAATACCAAGGCAGGAATTATCAAAAATCCTCCACCAGCTCCAAGGATACCAGTTACGACACCGACGATTGCCCCTTCGATAATTATTAAAAAAGCAGGATGGGATTTTGTATTTTCACTTTTACTTATTGTTTTGATTTTGCTATTTCTTAACATCATGAAAGCAGAAAAAACCATCAAAACTGCGAATAGGACCATAATCGCTTTATCCTTGGTTATGACAAATGGATCGGAGATCAATGTTTCCGGCAATATTGGAATCAAATAAGCACGCGTCAAATAGACCGCAATAATTGATGGAATAGCAAACATTATTGATGCTTTTACGTTTATCAAACCTTGTCTATACATGCGCAATGCACCAAATCCGGCGGTAAGACCAACAATAAGCAATGAATAGCCTGTGGCAGTTGTTGGTGCGACACCCATCAAATAAACCAAGATCGGTACGGTAAGAATTGACCCTCCACCGCCGATAATACCAAGTACCGCACCCATTAAAATTGCAGCGAGATATCCAATATATTCCATAAATTCACATTTTTATTTTTGTTTTGAAAACAGATTTTCGTTCTCTTTTATTAATTTTGATAGAGTTTGTATCATTTGTAAAATAATATATGGTTTTTTATTACAAAAACTTTCTTATATATGCAAACCATTTGATGAAATAATAATATCAAGGAATTAAGATCATGCAAAATATTCATAATGATCCAAAAAAAGATGAAGTAATAACATCGAACAAAAATGATTACGTCATATTACTTCATGGTATCGCCAATAATAGTTCGAATATGAACAAACTTGCGAAATTTTTAACCAAAGAGGGTTACGATGTTATAAATATCGATTACCCGTCAACCAAGTTAAAAATTGAAGATCTAATAGAATTCGTCAATGATAAATTATCGTCAAAATTAATTGAAGAAAAGAAAGCACATTTCATCGGTTTCTCTTTGGGTGGATTATTAGTAAGGGGAATATTAAATAAATACCCTCCAAAAGATATTGGCAATGTCGTTCTTTTGGCAACGCCAAATCATGGTAGCGAAGTTGCTGATTTCTTTCGTAATAAATTTAATTGGATTTATAAAATTTTTCTTGGGCCAACGGGACAACAATTAACAACCGATTATAATTATAGTAAAATATTAGGTGAAATAAATTACCATACTGGCGTTATCGCAGGGAATAAAAGTATTGATCCATTTTCATCATATTTAATTGACAAGGAAAATGACGGTAAAGTTTCAATCAACAGTACAAAGATAAAAGGGATGAAAGAACATATTATCGTCGCTTCACCCCATGCTTTATTTCCATGGAATAATGAAGTAAATAAGCAAGCGGTATATTTTCTAAAACATGGTGGTTTCGACCATACGAGCAAAAAAATTTCATACAGATCATAATATGAAAGACGATATATCACTTCCTATTTACATGGATTATCAGGCAACCACACCCATGGATAAAAGGGTGTATAAGGCAATGGAACCATATTATCTTTATAAATTTGGAAACCCACATTCAACTGAACATAGTTTTGGCAAAGATGCCGCACAGGGTGTTGAAAAAGCAAGAGAGCAGATTGCATCATTAATTGGTTGCGGTGCAAGAGAAATAATTTTCACTTCCGGCGCAACCGAATCGAATAATATTGCACTTAAATCAGTTAGTGGTTTTTACAAAGATAATAAAAACCATATTATTACGGTTTGCACTGAACATAAATCTACATTAAATATCTGTGCACAGCTTGAGAAAAATGGATTTGATATTACTTTTTTACCGGTGAAAAAAAATGGACTTATTGACCTGAATTTACTTGAAAATTCGATCACTGATAAAACATTATTAATATCCGTCATGTCAGTAAATAATGAAATTGGTGTAATCCAACCAATTAAAAAAATTGGCGCAATTTGCCGTGAAAAAAATATATTTTTTCATACTGATGCTGCACAAGCTTTTGGAAAAATTCCATTAGACGCTGATGATATGAAAATTGACCTTATGAGTATTTCTGCGCATAAAATTTACGGGCCAAAAGGCATCGGTGCATTATATATAAGACAAAGACCAAGAGTTCGACTTGCGGATATTATTACAAATGCCCAAGAACGTGGTATCCGACCGGGCACAGTTCCAACAGCTCTGGCCGTTGGTTTTGGCGAAGCTGCACAAATTGCAAACCATGACATGAAAGATGAATATCAAAGGCTTTCTTCATTAAAAAATAACTTTATCCAAAAGATTTCAAACTCTATCAATTATGTACAATTGATCGGCGATGATGAACAAAGATATCCAGGTAATATTAATTTACGTTTTTCATCAGTAAACAGAAAGAAATTACTTGATGGCATAAGCGACCTTGCCGTTAGTACGGGATCGGCCTGTGCGTCCGATGTTATTGAATATTCACATACATTAAATGCACTTGGTCTTGATGATAATGAAACAACAATTAACTTACGTTTTGGAATTGGCCGATTTACAACCGAAAAAGAAATTGATTATGCAGCAAATGAAATAATCACTGCGGCAAGGAAATCACATATTGGATAACCGTGCTTTATGAACAATATTTACAATCCTTGTTACGTCCTAATTTTATTTTACGGCTCTGCGCACTTAGTGCATCATAAACAATAAATGAACCTGAAAGACTTTGGCCGATATTTAATATTTCTTTGATCGCTTCAATAGATTGCCATACACCCATTATCCCCGCAACAGCACCAAGAATTCCGGCATCTGAACATTTATCATTTTCTTGGTTTTTTAAACTGTCAGGATACAGACAATAATAACAGGGATGCGGCTTTCCCAAATAGGCCTTGAATGTTGATAATTGTCCTGTAAATCCTTGTACGGCTGCCGATATAACGGTTTTTTTATTTTTGTAACAATAATCATTAATAAGAAAATGCGTAGCAAAATTATCGCTACCATCAATAATGATATCATAATCTAAAATTATTTTTTCTATATTAACTTTTGACAGCCTTAATTGATGGCAATTTATTTTAATGTCGGGATTAAGATCATTTAATGCCAGCTTCGCGCTCTGTGTCTTATCACTTCCTATTTCTTGATTTTGATGAATAATTTGCCTTTGAAGATTGGAAAGTTCAACCTTGTCATTATCGGCAATACCAATTGTCCCAACACCCGCCGCCGCAAGATATTGCAAACATGAAGAACCAAGACCACCCGCACCAACAACCAATATTTTAGATGCAAGAAGCTTTTCCTGACCTTCTTTTCCGATTTGCGGTAATATTATATGACGTGAATAACGTACTTCTTGCTCAGGCTTCATATTTTAAACATTAATATATTTTAGAAATTATAACATCAAAAAATTCTGTTTTTTATCAGGATCTGATCATTCTAGGCTACAAAATTGTGGAGTTTTATTTTTATCCCGTTCAGAAATTTAGAAGCTCTTTTTTTAAACTTGATCATCTAAATAATTCAATTTTTTATTCAT
>JAXGGS010361387.1:0-12998 GCA_035585475.1 Armandia brevis
AGACCTGCCGCCCGCACTCTTTGTCTCAGGCAAATAAAAGCCTGAGAAACAACTTATTAATTTTATGGGGCCTAACATGACCTATTTAAAAAGTCGTCGGGGGAGATATTCAAAATCAATCAGAGCCGGTCATTTAGCTGGCTACCACCGGTGCTCGATAATCAACACTGTGTGGTAAAAATAGACTCGCTGTATACCCAACACCAACCATTCCGGCGGCAGCGAATTTGATGCTAGCCCGGGCGGCTTCCATGCGGCTCTGCTGCCGGGGCGAGTCTCAACAACAACTCTCGTCTGCTGACGATTAAGCGCGCGCGGGACTCTGAGATGGAGCTTCACAGAAAGTGGAGCGGTACTAGCGGCAGCCTCCTCCCCCTCACATCCACATATAGGGCCGCCGCGCTCACGTGACTCGCCGGGAAGGGACGAGCGCCGCACTTGAGGCGAATTCCAGTGTTACACAGGGGGATGCGTGCTCCTTCCACGAATTAGAATTTAGGTAAGTGAAATAGGTTCAATTTCCTAGATTATTCAATGTGTTTTGCGTGTATTTTTCGTGGCGTCAGGGATCAGTTGCTGTCAATTGAAATATTCAGCGGGTTAATGATTATTAACTTCAAAGTGACTTTCTGATATCGGGGTTTGACTTACGTGAAGGATGAGGTGCAATCTTATTATGGTTGCCCGGTTGCTTTCAATCATCACAAAAATCTGTGAAGCAAGTTGAATCCTCAAACAAAGTTTGAACATTTCCAGCTACTAAAGAAAATGTTACTGAGCAACCAGTCTGAAAGAACTTACCGAAAGTTGCTTGTTTAATCCGATAGTTTCAACCGGAGTAAATTTACAAGGTCATATGTTGTTTCTGGGTATTTCTAGGCGTTTCTAGGCAGCGAGCGGCGGCAATAAAACCACAGTAAAGTGATGTGGATTACTGAGAGCGTGCACGATTTATACACAAGCTTCCTCATCCTATTGATGATATCTGATGCACGGGCTCAGCATACCGGTGACGGGGTCACCTCCCTTAGTTCTCCAGGGAACAGCTGGCATCAGCCTCCCTAGAACTCCCTCGATCCCACCACCTCGAACTGTTGCTAGCGATACCGGCGAACCGCTGCATCACCGGGCCCCCTGTCAATGCCTGCCATCTCTGATTCTCTGACAGGAATCGTGGGATGGAGAGTTTATTTAACGTACCGTCGCTGCGAGATTATAGGGGGATTAGTGACAGCCTAAAGGGGTTAACTAGTGAGCAGGATAACGTCTGAAACCTATTGGTGATGGGATTACAATTAAAGTTTGTTGTTCAGTCATTCATCGTTAGTTTTCTTATGTAATCTAGTTTGCTTAACCCATTGGAACCATGTCATCTTCCCAAGGTCGGACTACGAGGCCATTAATTAATCGTTCTATTATATAAGCCTCACATTCCATAAATCACACAACATTTGAGCAGGAAACAGTCCGCCAAAGGCGACAGCACAATTATTTCTCGTATTTAGTCGAAAATCTGGCACTGGTAGCATCAGCTTCTTAGACGCTGACTGCCAAGCTCAGATTAGCATTCGCTTGACCTACTTTTCAACTGTTGCGCATCTCCAACTTGTACCAATTAAATAAAGAAAGGTTGGCTGATAAATGTAATATAGGTGCCATAGACGATGACTTTCAAACTGTGTTTGTGCGTTAACAGCTGTTGATCTACACCAGCCTCTTGCCGGAGGTGTACCATATAGCCAGAGGTGATGAGTTTGTAGTGCCTCCCCCTCCTGTTGATCGGAGAAAGGCCGGGATGATGTGCAGGAATTTGTGGCAGGTCACTAAGCCAAAGATCTAGCTCCCTGCCAATAATCGCCAGTAACTAATGTTACAGGTATCAAGGTGTTGTGGGCGCATAGCTCCTGGCCAGACAGCTTGAGATAAACACGTATAAGTTTAAGGTGGAGGTACACATCTATCTGAGCAGGTAAATCAGATGGATGAGGAAGATGTATGGTAATGATCAGGTAGAGCATGACTGGGGGTCACACTCAACGATCATTTAGGGCGTAGTGCAGGAATTTATCAGTAACCTATTTTACAGGACACTGCCGTACATGTACATCATGTCTGCAAGTCTGATAAGTCTGGCAGAAAAGGAGGACAACTACGATATTAATGCCGAGAAAATCCATTCTAACCTTGGCTTGGGATGATGATCCCTGAACATGTTTTTATTAGCTATGTGGTATATATATGCGTAAATTGTATTATACACCGACTTTTAAGAGATGCCCCTGTTTATATATAGATTAACCATCTACAAATGTATCTCCCGTTTTGTATATGTATATAATTATGCGCCAATATAAAATATGTATGCGTTAGTGAGTGATTTATACTCTTCGTACCATCATGTATAACAACACAATTATATACCTGATTACATACATCCGGGCAACCCTGAGATGATTTAGGGCATATCATGTACATTAAGAATATGGTATTTAGTATTTGTTTATTGACTAACCTGTAAGTCGAATGGTAGTTTACATAACATATGAATGAAATAATAATTGTAAACGTAAACATAGTAGTACATGAAATAAAGTAATAGAATTGGAACGTCCATATTTTGACTTGTGCATTGTACATATATAATATTAGGACGATTTAAAGGAGTGTTAACCACACTAATGGTCAGGGGTAGTTTGTCTTGTAACTATCTACGGATCCCGGAAAAGTTGGCCTATAAGACGATACCAGATATGATGTTAGCATATGTTCTGGTCGGGGTGTTTCTCTGTTTCTGTCAGCAACAGGCGAAAGTATCGGATCTACCCGAAATCCAGACCAGGAACTAGGTGACCTTTATAGGTGCACCAGCGGTTAATCACAAGTAAACAGTCTGAAGGCCACGAAATAGGTAACAACCAAACAGGGAGTCCCTAGAAATGTGGGGTCGCATTTACATCTCAGAGGCCTGGTACTCTCCACCTCTTCGGTAAATATGCAATATACATGCATATAAATATCAACACATTAATGGTACAAAGTTTGTGAAGAGCAATTCAGAGCAACCTTTACCGAGGGACGGATTATCCGTGTTGGAATTGCACTGGCTGGGAGTTGCCATGGTTTCTGATTAAGCTACATATGCTAATCTCAGCTTGCAGAGAGATGATACATCAAACCAGGATGCTGCTGACACCAGTGCGAGAATGTAGCACCTGCGTCTTTCCACGTTTCATCACCTTGTTCTTACAGGTGGGCTCATGTCCGCGCATCCTCACGGTCAGCATGCGCAAGTCAAACATCCCCAATCTAAACCAAAAACTGGTGATGTTTTCTTATGTTGATGTGTTGTTATTTTGGTTTAAATTTATCATGTGCAAAACATACGTGTTTTTATTTGGTTTTAGATTCACTAAGTGCCAAAAGGTAAAGGATAATTAACCATGTCAACTAAACTAGTTATTTGCATTTACACATTTAATCCATATTTCAATATAATTGGACATATGCACAATGTGTTCGGGTCCTTTGTGTATGCTCTGTCGGTTCCTGTCATAGTTGTCCGAAACCAGAGTATACATTTATTTTAACAGATATGCTTTTACTTATCAATCGACAATACTATACATAATCATGACAGGGAATGTCCAGGTGGGCAACCCGGAATTAAATGTTTAGAATAAGTAACTGCAGTGACGGTACGTCAGAGGTTCTTTACATGCCAGAAATCACCTCCTCGCAAATCTGTCGGTACAGCCCGAAATAATCACATCATTCAGGTCCATGTAAGAAGGGTGGCACGCAAATCTTCCAATATTCCATTTGTTTCTCTCCCCCTTTCCATAAATCATGATGATATTGTCTGAAAACTACATGATATATTGTGTACATGTAGATATACGTTAGATACTTGTCTGCATGTTTGTTTCAAATTGGGTAGATAGATCTATAGTAAGCTCTGCTTAAGTGAATCCCCGAACACTAAATCATCCACGCAGCTATGAAGCTGCCAAGGATACAGGGGTTTAATGTTTTGTTACGTGTTGCTTGGTGTAAGTGAAATTTCCTTCACTTGCCTGCCTTTGCTCTAGCTGATGCTTTTTGCTTGAGCAACGAAGATTACAGCGTCGTTCCTGAGGCTTCCCTGCGTAAGTAGGCCAAATACTGGCAGCGATGTTTGTAAATTAATACTGCTGTGAAAAAGTTTGGAATCATCTATTGACTGGTTTCTAGGAATGATAAGCCCGTACCCCCTAGATAACTTACTCATTATCTAGAGAGTACGTGAAATGTTGGAATATTGCCCGCGCATGTCATACAATCATGTCAGAAATCATACGTAGGTTTGCCAAGTATAAGATTAATTGCTTCGTAGGAAGCGCTAGACGAATATGAAATATTCCAGGCCTGGGTAGAGAACTATTCAGGTGTACAGATCAGGGATCATCAATGGATAGCATCTAGGGCAGACGCCAGGCCGGATCTCCCGACGGTGCTGATAAACCAAGCATAACCACCACTCGAGTCAGTAAATACCATCTTCACTAGGGTGGATGTAACTCATTACATAATATAACATATGAAAGCAGCTATCCATTCGTCTTTTCCCTTGGCGACCGTGTAACAGGATGTGCAGCATTTTAGCTGTACCTATTGGCAGTTGTTTTAGTCTTTGTGAATTGGCTCCAGTTTCATTGGCAAATATAGTGGGATTTCTCCTGTTTAAATAAGCACGTTTTGAGACCTCGTAAAAAACGGAAAATGCATGCTACCAATAATCTAGACATCGAGATAAAAATAAAGCTTACTCTTAGCACCCTGTCGTCAAATATTATCCTGAAAACATTAAACAAATGTTCGAACCTGAGGGTGCCGGCTCTTAACCCAGGTAACAAATTTAGGTCAGGTCATAAGCACATCCATCTCTAAAATATTTAGGTCGTAAACATGTGTACTAGAGGGGGTTGTCTACGACGCTGGCTTACAAAAACCTTGGAAACCATGAAGCCGGATCTATAGTGACTTCTTACAATAACCCACTCTGTTCCTTAATACCACATCTTTTTATTGGCATACAATGTATTCCTTTATGTTTACTCCAGTGATGATAGTGGCCACCGATTGAGTGAACATCTCTCTACGCCCCAAGAAGTGACTCAGTCTTCCATGAGTATCTCTTGCGTAATATATAGCCATAAAATATATCGTTAGAGTACGCATACTTCAGTCATACAAAGATGAGAAAGATGTCAGGTACGTAGTGGACACATTCTTAGCAATGTTCTCGACACCCTCCGTACCTGCTGGGAGTGGATATCTCTGTTATTTCCCCTAACGTTTATTGCTTACATTATTGGCCGCCTAGACAGGAGCTTCTGACTGCATAGCGTGTTTACTCTAACCGAGTGTACATATCTACATAACTATATCTCACCTTTATTTCTTTCTTAGTTCTGACACCTGACATTCGAATATTCCCCCGAACAAGTCATACATAAACCGAGTCACCTACATGCTTGTACCCTCTCAAAAACGTACCCGACACAATTACAAACCAACAGGTTTAAATTCCTCTATGACCCGAATTAAATATATCATGTGGTAACCAACTCCACTTCCTATTTTCAATTGCACTTCTTTCAACCATTTGTGAATTCAGTCCATTAGTATTTTCACCAACCTTAAGTGGCAATATATGATTTGAGTAGACATCCTCAAATATAAATTCAATACTTTATTTTTACAAAATCATCCTGTGACGTACCCTGTGTTTCGGTATAGTTTACTTTGTCATTAGTTTGTTTGCCTTCATCCTGTATAGCTCTTCAGGGTCCCGTCGTATCGGCTCTAGGTCCTTTCTTTTCTCAGTATCTGTTTCCCGTAGAATTATGTTATCTTTCCTCTACAGGCTCTGCCTACTCCAAACTTTCAGTTTTAATCTAGCCTCTCCACACGACGCATACTTTCTGTGCAGCGTGCCCTTTTTAAAGCATGTTTCCACAGCAACCACTTAACTTTTTGATAATACCTTGACAACGTGCGTTGGGGGATGGATATATGTAAATAAGCACGTAGCTGTTCTAGGGCAGCCCTGAAATTTATCATCTTAGTTGGTAGTTTTAGAGTTTTGCCTGATGTTTTGTACTCCCGAGCTATGCTTCGATCTTGCATTGGAATTTTGTATGAAATGATTGAGCTGATCTACATTATGTAGAAAATATCTGTAGATAAAATATGACTAGTTATAAATTATGTAATCCGCTCTCATCCTGTTTACTCGCTGAGATTCTAAAAGTATTCCATTATTTGCATACCCTAAATTACAATAGTTTTGCCTAAAATGAGTCAAATACTATTATGCAACATAGTTCTGTAAAGTAACATAGAGTGATGTAATATTTAATCGTTATAACTTAGAACCAGCGTGCAATCGTTATTCTAGGAGTATAGTCTTTAATTCAACAGATAAATCTAATACTAGTATTAAAAACTGTCAATAGTCTTGATGAACTGATATATTCATGTCCTCTAATCGTAAACGGTAAATTAATTTAAGTGATATCTCTTCGAACGTTCGTATGTTTCCTTTATGTATGTCAACTAATAGTATCGTGAGCGTTTTTTTAATACTGAATAGTGCGAAGTAAATCATGGAATTCAGTCTATTGTACTGTATGTTTATTACTCGTATACAAATGTGTTATTTTCAAATACACCCGTTTTCAATGTGGTCATCGAGTAAACTATAATGTACATATCCTTCATGCCAGCTTATATTTATTACATATATATTGTTTCCACAGAGGAACCCAAGTCAGAAGAAGGTAGCTATAAAGTAAAGCGGTTGTACATGTCACTGCTTTCGTTCTCCGCCTGCTTTCTGCGGTTTCTACAGTCGTGTCTATAACAATGATATCACATACAATCGCACATTCGGCTGCTGTTTGTTTCGTTACCGCACCGAGAGAAATATGGCGCCCGCAAACTAGATGGAAAACCCATGTAGTTCTCAAAATAAACCTTCGGGCCTCGCACGAAATAATCCAAGAGCGCCTCTCCGCGTACATGTAGTAATGTGTAAGCGTGAATCAAGGTGTTGGCAGCACTGATAAACCATCATCTTGTCTGACGTTTTCACCTGTTTTATTATAGAACATCAGTAAGTAATATGATGCAAGTTTGTGGTGTACTCCCTTCCAGTTATCGCTAACATTCTGGGAAGCTGGCGCTTCAAATGATACATGACTCATGCGTTCCGCAGTGATTGTTGCAATCGATGACGATAAAAACCTTGCACCAGCTACAAGAACACTAAATCAAGTGGACGGGACATGAAATATAATTTAGATAGCTTAGTATTGACACCACAGAAAAGCTAAACGCATTATGAATTCAATCGAAAACTTAAATTAATATTTCGTTATGATACTAGAACGCAAACCTGGATTGGCATTTGCTGATGGGTTCACTGATTTCGTTTTAAACACACTTTCACCAACATTCTCAATCAGCAAGCCCGGTCATTCACTACTCTCATTTCAGCGGATGTCTCTCATTTTGAGGCTGATTTTAATATTAATTAGACCGTGCATAAAGCCTATATGCTATCTGGTACTCATTAAGATGTTCTTGTGATATTCGATTAGGCTGTGAACAACTTCAGGATATGGAGAAGGAAAAGAAAGGTATAGGGAGATACATCCCTTTCATCATGGCTGTAGGTGTTGTCCTGACTGCCTACAAGTTCATGGGTGTTTCAAAGTGGGTCACTGGTGATCTCAGTACCAGAGAACTGGAGGGAACCTACGATTATATCATTGGCAAGGCTCTTATCATTATTCTTTTAAGATTTGATTAGAAAAAAATGAGCCTGAATTACACTGGTTATATATACACTAAAATATAATGATTGTTTATATCAAATTATATTTTCCGTCTTTCTAGTGGGAGCGGGTACATCTGGAGCAGTCTTAGCTAGCAGACTGACCGAAGACGGCAACAAGAAAGTTTTGCTCCTCGATGCAGGAGGAGATCCACGTACAAATGAGTTAATTGACATTCCCATATTTGCTGACCGAGTGAAAGGCTCCGAGTTTGACTGGGCCTATCAGACTGTCCCTCAGAAGCACGCCTGCAAGAGCCATGCTAATCAGGTCAGCTGATCATTTAAACATCATGCTGGAATTATATGTAGGGCATGGACATACTGTCACAATGTATGTCATTCTCAATTCTAGGAAGCTAGCTGGCCATCAGGTAAAGGTCTCGGGGGTTCCAGTAACCTTAATTACATGCAATATTTGAGAGGCAATCGTCATGACTACGACGGCTGGGCAACACAGTTCGGAGCACAAGGTTGGTCTTACAAAGACGTTCTACCTTACTTCATCAAGTCGGAGGACAACAGGAACGGACAATATGTCCGCTCAGGTAACTTATTCTGTAGTAACTCGCACCGTAGGTTTCCTTCATAAACTTAATTTAGCAGTTTTGATCTAAATCAATTGGTTAATTAATGTATATATGTTTTCAGTGTTCCACGGTTTCGGAGGCCGTCTGACGGTACAGGACGTTCAGTTGTCTGCACTACAGAGAATCCTCACAGACACGTGCAAAGAAATCGGAGTAAAAATCAGAGACACAAATGGAAACAATCAATTCGGTAAATAACCACCCACTCATCGATCGAGAGGACGGCAATCATGTAAGGAATGCTTAGAGTTGGCATGACCAATCATACTTAATTAACATGAACTTATGTAGGTTACGGCCACACTCAAGCGACTGTGAGGAACGGACTGAGGTGGGGAACGTTCCGTGCTTTTCTTACCCGTGCCATGCTGAGAGACAACCTACAGGTCATGCAGTACGCTCAAGTCCACAAGGTTTGCGTTAGATTAACTAGTACTCCCACATTCATGCTTGTAAATGTACCACGCCGTGGCCTTGGATATTCTGTAAAGCGACCCGATCATTTAGTACAATGACCTACTTTCTAAACTCAGAAGGGCCTTCAGTAGTATAAACTGGTTTTCTGCTCAACACAGGTACTTTTTGAGGGGAAGAAAGCAGTTGGAGTAGTATTTAAGCAGGACGGTAAAATGTTCACCGTAAAAGCCACCAAAGAGGTAATCCTGTCCGCGGGAACTGTCGGCACCGCTAAACTACTACTACTGTCAGGAGTGGGCCCCAGGAACCACCTCACCCAGATGAAGGCAAGTTCACATCCAACAATTGGGTGCAAGTCTATTCTAAATAATAAATGTCGCAGATCTATATACCCTGCAGTTTGATACCCTAATGACACCGGTGGTTTGAATGTGACGCGGTTTAACCTTTAGATCCCTGTTGTAAGCGACGTGCCTGTGGGAGAGAACCTTCAGGATCACGTGATGGGTGACGGGATTGAGTTCTTCACCGAGCACAGCGTCTCTATCACAGCGGTAAAGGCCGACAACTTCGCCACCTCCTGGGCGTGGACTCTCTTCGGTACAGGTGAGACTCACAAGTAAAGCAGCGATCAAACTTTAACACTCCCCACGTGCATTTGATTGGAGGCAGGCGGCGGGCGCCCCAGATTAAAGTCTGTCGCCATTGGTTACACGAAAACGTAATCCCCAGGGACGTCACGCCTACGTCAGCGCATACTTACCGTTAGCACTCTCGCCGTTGTGTACTTACAGGAATGAAGATGAGTCCCCGCTTCCGCGAGGGCACCATGTTTATTAGAACTCGTCACCAACCGCCACATATGAAGTACCCTCTGCTCGCGCTCTCCTTCGTCGCTAGCGTCAACACATACGATGGCGCTTCACTCAACATCAAAGACGAGGTTAGAATACGTCGGACAAAGCAAATAGTAGTATCATATATATATGTATATTGTGTTATGATTGTCCTGTCAATATCATGTTTTACTGAGCCATATGTATTACATATCGATAGATGTTTAATGGTGATACACGTTATTAAGATTAACCTCTCCTCCTATTTACTCTCTTCCTCCTCTTGTTATTTAACCTACCTACAGGCTTGGGAAGCCGCTCACGGCAAACCTCCCAGTAAAGAGGGCTTCACTGTCTTTCCCATCCTTCTCCATCCCCGCAGTAAGGGTACCGTTCGCTTGGCTTCCACCAATCCCGAGGACCCGCCCAAGATCAACCCCAACTATCTTTCCGAGGACGCAGATGTCAAGATTCTCACCGAAGGTACGCCACAAGTGTCCGCCATTGCTACACTGTTCGCGTTTGGGGATAGAAAACACATATGACACAATGACACATATCCACAGTTGGCCTCGCGTAAAAAGCCATTTCTGGTAGTTGACGCCAGAATAAACCGATGATCTGTTTTAAACAAACATAAAGGGAAAAACCTCCGTCGCCCCTGAAAATTGATACAAATGGAATGTGGTGCTCGAACTAACAGTTGGCGGCATTTCCACCTATCGTATTTACCCGCCCCGCCGCCCCCTTTACAAACACAACTTCGATTTATTTACATTCATTAGCTGAAATGAGTTCATCAGGTTCTTCACTCCGCCCTTGTTTGTTCCCCGTGTTTTTTTGCGCACTCGCACGGGACCCGTCCACTTTAATATTGCAGCAAGTCGGCGGTCGGATTTTATTGCGTAACAATTAGCCGCTGTGCGAGGAGATAATTTGAAAAGGGGTTGACAAGACGACGCGACGCGGGTGTAATATGGCAGCGAAATGTCTCCTGACAGTTGTGTAATTGATGCAGAAATAATCTCTGTTGTGTCTGAGCTGTTGAACGATGACATGCCGGCCTGATGCATCTGTAGTTAAGCGCGAGCTCTCGACGACGAACGCCTCGCATCTCTGGCGAATTGCTTTAATCAAATCTTCACACGGATGACACCGCTTCTGTCTGCGAAAATCTTGATTATCTAAGCCGTAAAGTATGAAAACTCGGTGCGTCTCGGGTTGCAGTAAATGCAGTAAATTTCAGAGCAAGTCTATTGCAAATGGGAACAACGATGCTAATACGTGAAACTATCAATAAACTGCTTGATTGGGCCTGCAGAAGGAAATATAAATTGTTGTGACCACTCTGGGTCAAACAAGGGCATACTAGGCAATTGTAAATACTGATATATGAGGCAACCCAGATTTGGCGAGACGTTTATTCTGTTGGCTCATTTAGTTAAGTCGTATCGTAAATTTGAGGGGCACATTTACATTCAGCTACAATATCAATCCTAGCTTTATCTTTCAGCCGTCCATTTTGCTCGCCACCTGACCAAGACGAAGCCATTTCAGTATTGGGATTTTAAGCTGACAAACCAACAGCTGCCGGAATGTGCGAAGTACGGCAACTGGACCGATTCGTACATCGAGTGTCATCTCCGACACATCACCCTGTCCGGGTACGCCCCCGTCGGCACGGCGAGGATTGGAGCGATGGGAGACCCTTCAGCCGTGGTGGATCCCCTCCTAAGGTACGTAACCTCATCAACAACCAGCACAACACCCTTAAAGCTGCAATACGATGCTCTAGACTCAATGAGACGGATGCCAGGTATTAAGAGACTAGGTTGACAAGTCTCAAGCGAGTGTCACGAAATTACTGAAAGTATTTTTTTAATCGTTTCTTCGATCCATTAAGCAATCCAGGGGTTGCATGGTTGAAGTGAAATTGCCCACTACCAGACCCGATGTGAGCCACGCAGATCCGAGTGAGCCTCCTTTGTCTGATTACCAGACTGGAGGAGACATTTGTTTTTGTTACATCGGCTAATGTACCGGATGTGCGGAAATCCCTTTCTCTGTGGCTATCTGGCAGGAGAAGTTCTTATGGCTTCTTTTAAAATACAGAAATACAGTCGCCTTGTCATGCACCTCTTTGCCAGCCCGGCCGCGACTGATGTATATCCCCTGGTTTTACCCACTGCTCCCCAGCACGGAATCAATTTTGTGGATAAATTGTGGGCCAATGTTTCTAGAACTAGCTCCGATATCGTGTGCCGAAAATTCCAACGACGTAAACAGGGGACCGTTTACAGGACATCTAGAGCGTACATCTACCTAGAATCGATAACTAATTTGATCGCGTCAAACTGAAAACTATTGTTTTGAAGTCATTTACAATAACAATGCCCCTGATAATATCTAACTGTTGAACAGAAATGGTTCCGTGCAGAATCTCAGTGGAGCAGCCTGCAATCCCCTCTGTCCCGTCCCCGGTCCCCAGTTAATAATCAGTGTATACACCGCGCCCCGCATCATCAGCCACATGTCAGAGTATCCAGCTGATGGCGCAGTTATTCCAGTAAATATGATCGTCTAATGACGCCATCGCTCTCCCGCGCCGTCATCCTGTCCTTACCCACCTCCTCGTGATGAGATAGTTTAGATTTTAATCACATCGAGGTCCACGCGCACCGCCTCTGATTTACACCCCCGCGGTGTTTTTATTCGCCGCCCCTCACATTTATAACGCGGTTCTCCTGATGTCGACTTTGCAGGGTGAGAGGAGTGAAGGGCCTGCGTGTGGTGGACGCCTCCATCATCCCCGCCGCCATGTCGGGTAACACGTACGCCACGCAGGTGATGATCGCCGAGAAGGCGGCCGACATGCTGCGCGAGAAGAACACCGTCAAGCCCATTCAGGAATACTTTAAACATCTGATAGCCGTCAAACACAAGAAGATAATGGAGGATGATGACCACCACGAGAACCCCACGGTGGCGGACTTGTCTAAAAAACAAGCGAAAAGATAAAGCGACAGTCGCACACTGATTTGCTAAGGTAGCTGAGCGCTGAGAATATGATGAAGCAACGAAGACTATTGCTCAACTTAAAGTCAATATGCATATTATAAGACCATCACTTCGCATTTGCATAATGTGAAGTTTCAAAATGTTCGTCCATTGAAAGGTGATTAAGAATAACTGTAGAACTTTGTTTCATTACCAAGTAATCACACATTAGAATCAGAACACTTCATCATAAATTGATTCGATATTTCCACCATGGTC
>JAXGGS010361498.1:0-12997 GCA_035585475.1 Armandia brevis
CCCCCCCCCCCCCCCCCCCCCCCCCCCCCCCCCCCCCCCCCCCCCCCCCCCCCCCCCCCCCCCCCCCCCCCCTCTCATTGGGTGCGTCAGGGGATAAAATCCCTCTATAAACGGATGAATTCTAAATATTCGGGCAGCCGGAGGGGGCATCATCTGCTTGGAGGAGGGATGTGCCAGTGTAAGGGCCGGGAGGGGGTGGGGGTATCAGGGGGGTTGTGTCTTTAGTTTCAGGGGAAGTTTAGGGACGACCCTCTTTCTACATTTTTGTGGAGGGAGTGTTGATTTATATATGCCCTGTTGTGTTTTCTGGTAATTCTCTATGTGATGGGGAAACTTCTCTTGGTACAGGTGAGTAGCAGTTGTTTGCGACTGAATGTGCAGTTAGAGGGCACATTTGCAGTAGGAGGTATGGCTATGGGGGTTTTTTGGTGTTTTTTTTATTCATTTTCTATAATGGGGGATGTGGCAGAATTTTTTTTTAGAAAGAAGGGGGAGGGGATTCATGTGGAAGCACCATGATATGGATAGACATAATTGTTCTATGTTCCTTCATAATGAATCTTATAAACGGGTTACAACAGCTAGTTGTACGGCAAGATTACGACAATATTTTACGACAAGATTTTATTGAAACACACCAATATACAATTACATGTATGTGTGGATAGACTAATATTTTTCGATAACGAAGTCAGATTTTGCATCTGGTGGATAATGATCGGCGATAAGAGTGAGCGCTTGCACGCACTGTCAAGGGGACTGTATCCAACCTGATTAATATGCAGACCCTTGAACTGACTCTCTCGACTGACTCAAAACGTACCAAAAGAACATATATTGCATGACAATTTCTGTATGGTTGTCACGTGACATAGCAACATATACAATATAGCAACTAAAGCTGGTGCTTTAAATAGTACCCCATTTATCAAATGTATTTCCCAGCACCCCTGGTACATACCTCGCACTCTCTTGAAAATGTATTGCAACTCAATCTACCACCTGTAACCCCCATTCAGACCGATTCATGTTTCAGTCAAGTAACCAATCATAACATTTAAAACCAAGCGTCATTCCCAAACAGATCATGTATAAGGCTTCCATCAAACTTCTACACTTATAATTCTACACTGCTTTGCTCTGAAGTGTCAGCCACCATGGATACCAATTTGAGCTCCCATTCAAACAGAGTGTTCGAAAATTCTTCTTACGCTGCTGCATACACTCCTACCGCTGATGGTACAGATAGATTTATGGAAGAAGTTGCCCTATACTTGCCCTTTAGGATTCGCCAGATGATCAATATTTATTACCTGCCTCTCATGAGCCTGGTGGGAATGTTCGGCAATGCACTTCTCCTTGTCGTCATGTTGCAGAAGAAGAACAGAAATCTACCGCCATGTGTTTATCTGACCTGTCTCGGAGTCAGCGATCTCTTCACCTCGACAATCGGAATGCTGGTCTGGACGTTTGTAGCCACCGGAGCTCAGAATCTTGGATTCCCTGCTGCAGTCAATGTTTGGTTTTGTAAGATTTTGAACTATCTGAAGAAGTCCAGTATGTTTTCCGCCACCCTGATCACCGTCGCCGTCTCTACCGACAGACTCATGGCCGTGAAATTTGCGCTGAAGTCCTGATCTGTTCGTACTCCGAGAAGAGCCTGGATCACATCCACAATCATCTGGATCACAGCCGCTGTTTACACCTCACCTCATATTTACTCAGTAGATATATTATACAGTAACGGAAAAATTATTTTTTACACATTTGTACAAAAAAATGTATTTATAGATCTGTACTCATGGTCAACAATATTTATCAGTTCTGTTTAGGTCCAAAGTGGGTGGTTCATATGGTGTACAATTATAAAGACAGATTTGCGTCACCTAAATCCTATGCCAGTTATAAATGTTCTAGCGACAACTGTCTCGGCGAAATTGGCAAATACAAATTCAGCGATAAATGTTTTCATGTATTGCCTGGCTGGTCGTAAATTTAGGGAGGACATGCGCAAAATATGGCGTAGTATCGCTCGGTAGATGTGATATGAATAGTTTAAACATGTCAAAGTGATTTGACGTTATTATCGGATCGTGCGGAGCAGGGTGAGCAATTCTCATCAGACGTTGACTTTTTGATGAACTCTTCTTACTGTATAAATGTGAATCTTATTCTTCTATCCGTTCTATTCTTATATTGATATCAATGAAATTAAAGTTTAAATAATTTACTTAACAAAGCAGTCTGATACATGGCATTCTATGGCTACACATACTTTTACATTTCATTGACAGAGCAACTCTACTATACACAAACAATTATTCACGTGAACAGTTGCCGTGCCTCTCTTAATAAATGTTGACAACCGAAATGTCCACACACTATGATACACTGTTATTTTATTTGAATCGGGTTTTATCATTTACATCAGTAAAAGTTATCATTTACAACTTTATACTTATCAACATTCCATGTGTGTAACTAGCCAGATGCTAAATATTAATACAATTTACAAATAAAATTACATCGACATTAATCTGATAATATCAAAATGTTATAAACTACATATTAACTTGCTGATAATAAACGTCATTTATATTTTAATAAATGTGATCAGGATGCAAAACTGAATAAAATAGAAAATGTATATGCTCATCGAAGTACCAAAGTTAATTGATAGATAAATCAATATATATATATATACGTAGTATAACCATTGTATATTTATTAAAGTAACTATATTACCCAAACCCTAAACACTGTCTGTCATCCCTACATTACATGTAGCACTCTGTCCCAATAGATATGTTTGTTTATCCATATAGATTTCATATCCCGGAATTGCATAGTATTCGTACCGGAATAGAGTATGAGATTTCTCAATAATCATAATTCCAAGACAAAATGGTAACACTTTGAATAAGGTTTATATTTGAGACGACAAAAAGTAATAAACTATCTATGGAATCACATATGTTCTATATATATATCTATAGGAAATGAAAAGAGTGTGATGTCCAATATGATAGCAGCTAGGAAATATGCCTTACAGGAGAGGTCAACACAACACTTCTAAATTAATACAAAATTTGCTTGTATTAATTGTATATATTTGTTACATAGTTGATTATCAGTGCGATGCTATCAGTTTTTTGATTAATAGAAAACAAATTAATACGGTTATACCAGAGGATGTCATGGACGCGCCAGCAGTCGTTGGTTTAGGTGTTGGTTTCGGGTTGGGAGTGGTAGATTTGGTGCTTGATGGAGAAAGGGTTGTTGATTTTGACGTAGTCGTTGTAGGCACACATCTTACTGCCGTGACCTCTTGGTGTGTCTCTGCAGTGTCACCATTAGACAATTCCTTTGATTCAGCCGTGATATTAAATGTGTACTCGTCAATATCATCAGGCACGGACAATACATTTTCTCCCACATCCAATGTGTCATTATCCATTCGGACGGTCAAGGACTCTGACCCATCTAAGTCAGTTAATTCTGCATTAACCACAATTCTCAGACCACTGTTTTGATTAAAACAGTCAGTCTGGACTTCTAGCGTCGGTAAATCGGCCACGGCATGAACAACAATAGACACAGACAAATCCCTTGATATAATGTCTCCGTCATACTCAGTCTGTGCTTCGACAGTAAAGTTCACAAGACCAGAGAAATCTGATGGCGGGGTGAATTTAACATTCCCAAAATCTGCTGCAGCTAAGAAATAAACAGCCCCTGATTTATGACCCACATCTAGATGAGTAGATGGTGGTTCTAACTCTAATACTACTATAGTTAGAGTAGTATTACCGTCTTCGGAATGCCTTGCTGAGAAATATGCCTTTACACCAGTGTCTTCTAAAACCTCTTCATCCGATGTGAAGTCTAAAACAGGAGGCTCTACATCTCCGCCCTGCTGAGAACAATTCTGTCCTCTGTAACCCTGGAAACACTGACAGAGCCCATTTCCCCCGCATTCCCCCTGCTGGGAACAGTTGCCAGGGCAGTTTAAAGTAAAGGAGATTATTGTATACTCTACATCGGATAAGGAGTGAACATTACCGACCTGATCTACAGCAGAGACAGCCAGGGTGTGAACTTCACCTGCAGCAATGGGCAGGAGAACACTAGTCTCGTTACTGCCGAGTAGCAGGGGTATCAACACACCTGTGTCATTCACAGAATAGATGTCTACAGACCTCACACCTGAACCTAGGTCAGAGTGTCTGACATCAACTAAAAGTCCACCATTACCAGACACACCAGAGGATTCGATAGAAGCGTTAGGCGTTACCATGTCTATTGTATGAAATATTGGGGGTGTTTCTATTGGGGCGTTCTCATCAAATATTATACTGGCTGTCGCATCAATCTGGTTCATGTGGAAAATGTCAAGTTTATGTTGCATGGAAAATGTGACGTAACCCTCACCCGACGAGACATTATTGGGAGGTAAAAATCCAATTCGAGGGTCAGACGGAGTAGCACCAGTCTCTTCGTCAATAGTCTGAAACAGCCATGTGGCCTCTTTATCAATGACATCATATCCGGCCTGGAAGTAAACAAAAGTACCACTCTGCTTTGAATCATTCACCATCTGCTGGTGAAACGGGGAGTTATAGTCAAGGTCGATAACAAGGTCACCAAAGCCAAAGCCTCCTAATCTGAAGGTCGTTATATCAAGGTCATCATCCAGTGGTGCTTTGATTATTACTCTTTGTGCTGGAGCTGTAGCGTTTGCGTCATTCTCAAATCTAATCTTATACTCCATGAGTAAACCAGGGGGTATGAAGTTACTATCTCCGTATCCAAGTGGTCCAAGTATATCGTTGGGATCCCTTGACAGAATCCACATAATAAAAGCCACAATGCTACCAATCAAGTTACCCAAACCTAAAGACTTCCAAATTGTCCTGCCTGTTGCCTTATTTGGGTTTAACGCTGTGCGAAACCGCATTCTGATATGTGGGCTACCAAATCCAGCTGCTCCTTTGGCATTGTAACCTAACAGTTTCCACGGTAGGTAAGCTAAGATACCATTGGAAATAGCAGCGTTAAGGGCTTCTCCCCCGTCAAACGGACGACCGTCAATTGCGTTGGAAGTAGCACTCCCGAGATACCCTCCCACAGATCCTCCGATTCCAGGCAATAGATACCCAGCGGTAGTGGCTAGAGCCCCGCCACCGAAAGCGGCGGGCAAGGCTGCTCCGGTTGTGATCGCTGCCCCGGTTATAGCTCCTGAAAGGGTTGCTCCAGCCAGATCTCCCAAAGAGATGTCTGAGACAGATCCCCCATTATAATAAATGTTAATCCCCTGCCCTATTGCATTTGCTACAGCACCAGTAATTGCTCCAATCACAATTCCACCAAATATAATAGGCACAACTGCAAGACCATGAGGGTCGTGGTAAGACAGAGGATTGTTGTTCGCATATGTGTACGAGTTTGCTGGGCTCCCGCTAGCTCCGAGAGGATCCTTAGACATAAATCTACCGATGTTAGCATCGTAAACCCTGGCACCCATGCCATACAATGCAGAATTAACATGTGACAAACGTCTAGCACCGTACTTTCCCATAAAAACATGCACATTGTTGTCCACGCTTGACCCAGGGAGAGGGTTACCAAAAGGATCATATCGATACGAGCTGATAATCTGTTCTTCATTGCTAGCAATACTGGTTGAGGAGCCATCACTGTCGAACAAAAAATACTCGAAGCTATGGTCAGACACGGTTCCAATCAATCCGTACTCTAGTGCATAGTAAATCATATTGTCAACACCATTTTCTGTGCTTACCAAGACAGACGGGCCATAGACGCCAAAGGGATCTACCAGATAATGTTCTTCGTGGCCATCTGTGCAAATCGTACTGCTCATGGCGCCGAAAACAGTATATTTATATTCACATCGCACACCACTTGATTCAGTCCTTATCAATCTTTTATTTTGGTCAAAACTGTATTTTTCCTCTGTGGTGCCCCTACCCCTTTTCTCAGACCGATGGATCAAATTCCCCAGTTTGTCATAACCAAATGATATGTATTCCCCTAGTTCGGTATATTGGCTGAGTATGTTGGTTTTGTAAGCTGTTGTTCCAGCTGATGATGTCGATGTTATTCTGTTTTGTCTGTTGTCATAGACAAAACCCTCAAATTCACCTGTGTCAGACTCCCAGTGGATTAACTGACCTGAAGCATCATATTTGTATTCATAACGGGCTTCATTAGTTGTCATAGACACTCTGTAACCTTTGTGATCATAACTGTACCTGTAGAAGCTCAGTTCGGTTCCAGTAGAATTGAAATGTTTGAGTTCAGAAAGCCTTGCTGTATTGTCATGGTAAATAAATGTTTCATACATATCATTTCCTAGGGTTTTCTTTAATAAACGTCCAAATTGATCATAAACAAATCGCACGAGCTCTTTGTTTTCTTTATTTGTAACATAACTCAGACGTCTATGGGAATCATAGAAATAATTTATTGCATAACCTAAGTTGGTTGATACTCGTGTTCTTTGCTGAAATTGGTTGTATCTGTATTGAATCTCGTTTCCATTGGGGTATGTTATCACAGAAGGCAAACCATCACTATTGTGATCTATCTGTGTCAGTCCATCTTCATTAATGATACCTGCCAGTTGTTTATTTTCGTTATAGGTAAATTCTAGGTTTTCCCTTGATGTTTGTTGGCGTATCATTTTCCCATTGGGGTCATATTCAAATTGAATTGTGCTTCCATCCTCTAGTGTCATTAACTCAACATTTGTGTTAGAGTTGTAGCTAAATACCAGGGAAGAACTATCTGCATATGTTATTGTCTTAAGTAGTCCATTGTCATATGTATTTACCACTATGCTTGACAAAGAGTCTGAAACACTCTTGATTGAGTCATCGTCATTAAGCTGTATAATTAATTCGTCACCATTAGACAGTCGTCTGAACGATGTCTTCGTTTGCAAGTCATGATATTCAGAACTGGTCTCGTCATCTCCTATCATAACTTTCACGGTGTTGGAGTGCGGATCGGATTTATATATCAAAGGAGGACCCAAAGATGGTTCATGCGACAGAAGGTTACCATTTATGTCAAAGTTAAACTTACTTGTGATACCTAGAGGGTTTTCCGTAACTGTAACACTGCCATCGCATGCTTGCTGGAAAGTCTGGTAAGAAAGAGTCACTCCCGAGGGGGATACAACTTTAAGCCCATAAATGAAATAATGGAAATCATATTCAACTATGTGTTTATCACCAGTGGGATATATCACGTCTGCCAGATTACCAAAAGGGTTATATACATATGATGTGTATCTATCACCTAAAATGTAATTTGTGAGGTAGCCATCTGTATCATACGCGTATCCCACTTCCACTTTGACAATATCATACTCATCTAGTAGCCTGGCCTTAATGATTCCATGCTCGCCATGTTCCAGCGTTAAACTGTACCCCAAGGAGTGTTTCAAAATAACAGGCAGTTTGTCATCATACATAAATGTTATGGTCTCATCTGCATCCGAGTTTGACACTTCTAACATCCTTCCTGTTACAGCTTCAAATTTCAAAACCTTGTCCCTCATAAGCAAATGATAACCTTGACCATCATACATAATATTGGCACTCTCAAAACTTGTGGATTGGTAGGAACCATCAGCAATGCGTACAAATATATACTCTCTTCTCTCATGAATCAATAATATTTTGGAACTCTCCTTGAACTTCAGTTCAAATTCAAGCAATGGTGAAGTCCATCCATATCCAAACATGCCCTTTGTTCTCCTTTGTGATATACTGCCTGGGTATACTCGTTCTATCATCAAGGGGGAAACAGCAGGTGACACCTTGTCACTTATATCAATAAAGCTGAAGATTTTAGCATTTGTGGGTTTACCATCTGCTAATGTGAGAAGGTTGGTACTGATATCAGGTATGGACTGTATAACTGGAGAATATTTGTTCAATAGTGTTCCTCTTTCTCTCAACAGCCCAGCTAACCCGTCATTATGAGCACTTAGACAGTAAAGAAAGTTGCTGAAGACTAGTAACCAAACGCCATATGGAATATTCGAAGGTCGTCCGTTTATCTCAGCCTCATTAATAATTTGGTATAGCTGGCGCGTTGTCACTTGTCCGATCGTTATCCTTTCCTCGCCAATAAAACCTTCCACAGGTGTTGCTCTGAATTTAAATGTACGCGTTGTTCTTGGTGGCAGAATATATCCAGGCTCGTCTTCTACCATTGGAATAAATTCCAAATTTGTTTGTGGTTCATTATTTGGATCACTGCCGATGAGATACAGGAGAGAGTTTCCACTTGATGCTATCACGAGTAGTGGATTTTTTATATCATTGTACCCGACGTTTCGCACATGACAACTGATCAAGCCTGAGTCCCCAGCCCTGAGAGGAGGAGGTACTACCAAATCCAGTTCTAATTTACCACCTATGTCTTGTATGACTTCCAGAGTATCCTGAAGTACCACAGTCTCATTTTTGCCGGAGTCTATCAGTTGAACGTCATATTTCCCCAAAGGAGGCGATACACTCAGGTCAAAAGTAGCATATACCACTTCAGAGTTTATTCGATCCATTTTCACTGCACATAGAGTTGTGGAAACATCATGGGTATATGCCATACAGGCTTGAAGGTTGTAACCATATAATATGCCATTAAATCTGATAGTTGATTTACCAGTCGAAGATATGTGCTGAGGATATATCGTGTTCAGTGAAAATGTAGCCTCTATAGCTAGCAGATTAACATTGTATTTGATGCTGGTTGGAGATAAGCTTTCAACCAGCAGGTAATAATTTGAGGATTTTGTGTAAGGAACATGAACTTGCTGAGCTAGTGTCTGCCTTTCCTTAGAAATGGCATCATAATCAAAAGACCGTGGTGGAATGGCTGCTTTAAGGTACATCTCGTGGTAAGCACTCGGGTTGGTGGTCTCTAAGGTAACCAGGAGAGCGATACCAATCGGTATTTCAGTGATCTTGATGACCAAGTCTGAGTTTTCATTGATTGACACTGACTCAATTTGCCCAATAATCATAGTCGGTGGAGTGATGTCAAAGCTGGAAACCGATGCCCCGATATTGTTCTCTAAGTTTAAATCTCTAGCATTGTTTCTCGTACGCACGATAGTTGTATAACTTCCCTCAGCCACTTGCGGAACAACAGTTTTTTCTGAGTAAGCTTTTGAGCTCCCCTGTGACGTGTCCTCTTGAAGTTTGAACGTTTGGCAAGTCGGGCCGCTCACTGCTATATCATCAATGTCCCACTGTTCATCAGGTGACAGATATACTGTGTCACATTTATAACCAGAAAACACCTGAGAACCATTGTTCTCCAAGGTCCATGTAAAAGTGATGTCCTCAAGATAATTTGCGGATGCAATGGAATGTGTGACATCCTTTGTCAGAATGTCAACTGCTGGGGCATTAATAACTTTTACAATGGCATGATCAAAGTTATTACTATACACAGATTCAAACATATTTGAATCAGTATTGGTTGTAGCTATGATATAATATCCAGGACTGGTTAAATCAAATGGAATAAATATTTCCATATTTTGTTGGTACATATTTCCCATGGATAGGTCATTTTTTCTTAATGTGGTTTTTAGTTTAACATCAAATGGATCAATCAGTGGATCTTTGCTCAAAATAATTGAATCATACCATGTACCTGTAGCACTGCTATTACCCTGATTTTCCACAGTGAGTGTAACAGTATAAGCCTGTCCAGATTGCAACTCATCTAGCCCAGGAAGGTCTAATGTGGCAATCAAATCTGGTAGAGGACCGGCTTCTATCCTTATTGGTGTAGGTATATGATACGCCACAGTCCCTGCAGGTATCCTCAATGCCTCTCTTATATCTGGTACAATGTATACATAATAATCTCCATCCAATCCTTGAGGTATTGAGGCCGAAATTGCCAGGGTTAAAGAATCACCGACCTGTAACAATTCAATATGGCAAATCATCAAAAGTATTACAAAATATAGAAACTTACAAGGTTCACTGACCTTGTTTAAAAACTACAGCTTAACATTTGTAAGCTTTGATAGGCCTACCTCAATATTACTATTAATGATAGCTGTCCCCATGAGTGTGGCTGATCCAAAAACCTCTCGTCTAGATGCCCCCGATTGATGATATATGTAAACACCATTAGTCAATGACATCACACTAATGTCACTTCCTTCACTATTCCTAATGGTATATTCTATATTCATCTGGAATAAAAATCATTTTCTACTCGGTAATGTAGTGGGGCAATATAAATGAGGTCCAAGACCTGAAGGAGATCATACAAGTATCTGTGCTGTGGTCGACTTTTAGATGAACAACCTACGACAAATTGAACGTAATACTGAAGATTAAACTTTACCTTTTCACCTGTATATATAAACTGGGGGAGGACAAACGAGGGGACTGCCACTTGTAGGTTTGGATATGGGGCTGCTGGTACATTAACTACTGTCTTACTTATCCATACATTGTCCCTCTCTCCAAATAGTTCCTTCACATCATTGAGATAATCCACTTCAACGACCTTGTTTAATTGAGAGAAAAGATAAATCATGGAATATTTATTTATAAGCTCAATACTTGCAATGTCTAGTCCAATTCACATTCTATGGCCCGTTTGACTCACCAAGTCATAGTATCCTTGCACATAGACAGGAATAACTAGAAGATGCGTTACAGTATAAACTCCTTGTGAGAGGAGCCCAAGTGTCAAAGGCATTTCAGTACGAGCAACAATATTTGGAGTTCCTTCCAATGCCCTCTCTTGAAGCATTACACGGTCATACCACGTTATCTGAGATTTCGCACTGTTACCATGGTTTTTGACATCAACAATGACAGCTAACCCCCTTCTGCCTTCCTCTAGTAAAGTATATTGAACGTCGTCCACCTTCAGGTTAGGGGATGGGGGTGAAACAATTCTGACTCCTATCGCAAAGTTACCCCCGTGTGTGGTTAGATGATCGACTGTTGTTATGATCAAATTGTAAAATCCCACGCTATTAAGTGGTACAGTTATGTTTACATCCAACGAAATTACATCACCCGCAATAAGTTCTTCGTCGCGTTCTATATGAGCTAAAGCAACTCCCGAATTGTCTACCTTTATACCAGTTGACAAGTAAATATAATTGTTCCAGATCTTAGATGTGGCTAGATTACCATCATTTTTTACCTCCCAATTAACAGACACTATGTCACCAGCAGTCAACTCTGTCGCCTGTACGCTGCCTCCTTCGATAACTAGATCACTGTGCCGCTCTGGTACGTTAATAGTACTGATCAGTTTGAAATTATTGGCCTCCGATTCCTCATTGACCTCATTACCGTAATCCGTAGCCGCGTAAACATTGCATTCGCCATATAGTGATTGTGGTATCAATACACTCAAACCCGTAAAACTGTATCCGTTTCCGGCATCCACCTGTATGGAATGTCGTTTGTGGTGGATTGGTGGTATGGTCGTGGAAGAAGAAATAGCCCCTTTAGACAGGTATATCGTATCCAACCACGATGACCCAAATATATATCCGGATCCAGAATTGGCGACCCTGATGTTGTATTCCATGTACGTGGCTTCTGGTGTCTCGTCTATAGTGACTGTTCCTTCATCTACCACCAGGTCGGGTAAAGCTTGCGTGATAGTGATCACTTGATGCCCATCGTTGTTATCATCCCCTTCATATTCGAATACACGATTTTGATTGTCTACGTGCACAGTGAAGTTATACTGTCCAGTCGTCACCGTTTGTAGTACACGGTAGATAAATGAATGGATGTACGTATCTCCTGGTGACATAGTAAGACTGCGCGAGGTCGTGTCTTTATGGAATAGTAGTCCAGTTGATACAGACTTTACTGTCAGCTCATCTATCCACCAGCGTTCGAAAGGTCTGCCCCCGCCTTGGTTTGTGACCGTATAGTTTATCTGGATGACATCACCAGTGTTGGCAGTTTCCATGGAAACCGTCAAATCATTAATATGAAAATCCGGTGTGGGGGAAAGAATAACATCAAGTTCTACTGATGCCCTGTTGTCCTCCTCGTCCGTATGCTCATAAATAATGTTTGTGACATCAGTGACAACATAAATGACATATGTGCCATAAATGGCATTAGGCATTGTGACTTCTGCGGAAGCATCGAATTCCGAGTTTGAAATCAGCTCTCCGGTATGTCGTTTTTTGGCAAGTAAAGTATCCGATTCATGGTCCCCAAGTATATAGACAGCATCATACCAGGAGGAAGCTTTCGTGATACCAAGACCTATGTTTTTCACCTTCCAGCTTATAGTTGTCTTCTGTCCAGAAAAAGCCGTGCCTAGCGTGAATATTGTGTCTACGATAAGATTCGGAGGTGGGGTCAGTTGTACCTGAAAACAAAAAAGCTCAAGGTTGGTCATTCAGAAGGTGTTAATTTCATAGAACATGAAGGAATACAAGTTAATAAATCCACACCTTGATAGGTGTAATTGTTGTCTTAAAATTGTTTTCTTCTGAAAAGTCATCAACATATCCTCTATAGTCAACTTTAATAAAAATGTAAAAAGTCCCAATGTCAGAATCTTTTAGGTCTAGCTCTGTCTCTGCTAAAAATCCATCCAGGGGATCAACCAATCTATCCTGTCTGACCTAAAATCGGATGTTGAAGGTTACACATGAGATCTATAAGAATTAGTCAGGAATCTGGTGGTAAAAGTAGGTAGTTGTACATGTTTGTTTACTGACCCGTTTCACACTTTTAGCGTCTTGAAAATCCCTAGTAGGCCCCATGTATATCTCATCTAACCAGTACCTACTGCTCACACTTGTGCTTACGTTTCCCACATTTTCAACCCTATACTGAATGGTGATGGGGTTTCCACTAAAGGCATTAGTTGGTGCTATGATCTCAATGAGAGCGAGATCAGCAAAAGCTAGGGTAGTCATACCCCATACAGGACTTGGTATCTC
>JAXGGS010361720.1:0-12993 GCA_035585475.1 Armandia brevis
ATGTGAGAACTGATGGATTATACTAGATATATTATAGATGTTAATGAAACCGGTAAACACGAAAATGGAGCTGATTTTATATGAGCTGGTTGATCGACATCTAAAAGCAAAGTTTAATATCGGGCAATTGTGGAGCTAAGAAAACATAACTTAAGTATAGATCGTAATGAAATAACTAAAGAATCTGGTTTCAGGATGCGACAGCTATGGTATTCTCAAAGTCATAATCGGTAAAAGTAAAATATGTATGCAGCCCGCGTGGCAGGCGAGCATTCTACCATTGAACCACCGATGCTCCCACATGAGCTGAAAAGTGATGATTTCGCAGCCCGACATTTGTACAGGCGCTTTTTTATTATTTTATTAATGATGACAGCTGTTATATTAAGTGGAACAGAAGGAGATAACGATCAATGTATTTCTTATAAGCTATGAATACTTAGTTCAAGTTCGCATACATCAATTAAATGAGAATGTGATTCACTAATTGGCATAACTAGTTGCTAAGTTTCCCTATTTGCCCTTGTAAAATTTCCCTGGGCGTCATAATCGCAGTCACATCGTATCCCTGGATATGCTATGAATACCATTGTCTGATTAATATCAGATGATTGATGTAAATATTAATGTATTCATAATGATATAATCATCGATGTAAACTGATTATTCTAATAGTAGAACAGGAAACTTACACCTGGAGAGCATGTCAATTCATGCCTCCTGTATTATGTCTCGGTAATGTATCAAGTGTGATCAGTGTGAGTGGATAATGTCAGATGTTAATCACCCATGAGACATCTAATTGTTTAAACTACTAATAATGGACAACTGGAGCAAACAATGAGCTATTTTCCTGCTTTACAATTGATCATTTGTGATAAAAATATAACCATTTGGCAGTTATATGACATGAATTACGTTCATATGATGAAACCCTGGACTCGGGATTTTTTAGATTTTATTGTTTGGCAGTTCTCCATGTTTCCCCATCTGTCATGTGATCCACAGCTATTTAAGATGGACAGAGTCTGAATTCACTCAGTGGGTGTAGTCGATTAAAAGTAGCAACACATTTCAAGTTACGAGAAATATAGAAAATCCGACCAATTGCTAGCGTCTTGCCGTAAGCTGTAGATACTGTAACGGATTATCACAATGAATACAAGGAAGTCACATGTATGGCATCTTCTGCCCACTATCTTTCTCTTCACATTAACGACCACTTGTGTGGATAGTTATTGCGCAGATACAGTTCCGTTTGACGAGACAGAGCTGATTGAAGATATCGGTTGGTCGGCAGAAACCGGAAATCATAGTTGTTCTTTGTATGACGATAAACATGGCGGATTTAAAATCAGCTGCTACAACATTTCAGCATTCCCAGTGCTTAGTAATGTTACACTGAGGGAGTTGGTGAAAGAATTGTTCATAGACAGAAGCAAACTAAAACTTATTCACATTGCCCATGTGTATCCTAAAGTTTCAACAGTACGACTTTCAAACATCATTTTGGAGAACGGAATACAAGTGGGAACTTTTCAGAACTTACGACAGTTGCTCAAATTGACAATTTACTCGACAATATTGAAACTGGAGTACTTTTCTAATATGCTGTGTTCACTGACAAGTAGCAGAGTTCATGTTTGTCTCCAAGGAATCTTCCAAAGTCCCGGATGTGTTGACCTGACCAAAGATTCACTCTCATGCTTACCCAAGTCTAAGATCTCTTTCCTGGACCTGAATTCTGTATCAATTGAGCCGGCATCTGTACAAACATTATTTTGCGCTGTCGGAGAGTTCATGGAACGTCTTAGTCTAAGTAGAATTGTGCCAAGAAACATTCCTATTGTCTTAGACAACGAGTATTTTCATTGTTTGGAAAACCTAACATCTCTTCAACATATTAAATTTCACAGCACCTGGTTAAAGGGATTGACAAGTAAGACAATCAGGTATCTTCAGCATGTAAAAGAGTTGGACCTCTATCAATCTGCGATCAACTTAAACATTTCTGAACTTGGTAGCCTAAGCAATCTTACAGACTTATACCTTGGGCAAAATGATTATAGAGATTTTGGGAGTATCGGTAATGTAATTCCAACCTTACCCCAAATCACATCACTAGATCTACACAGAAATTACTTTGGATATTTATGCAAATTTAGTAAAAATTCATACCCAAACCTTGAAAATTTGTCCCTACGACATAATTTGCCATACATTCAAACTATTCCGGATGATTTCATCCAGAACCTACAAAACTTGAAGACGCTTAATTTAGTCGGAACCTCAATCGGTTTACTTTCAGAGAATGCCTTCAATTCAAATTCCCTAACTCATTTGAATATGAACAGCGTTTTAATTGAAATCGATAAAATCCCATTAAGCATATTCTCCCGTGCTAAAAACTTGACTGAATTGTTAATGGATAGTATTAACAATGGACCACCGAAGCCTACACAAAAAAATCATTTCGCTGCCTTAGGCAAATTCTGTGCTAATGTATTTCAAAACTTAACCCAGTTACAACTGTTTAGTCTGAACAACATAGGGTTTCAAACTGTGACGAAGAACATGCTGCTCAATTCTAATAATCTCATAAAGCTAGATATTTCCAAAAATCACATACATCAGATTGCAGAAAAAGCTTTTTCTCATTTACAGCGTCTAAAAACTCTAAATTTGAATTCAAATTTCCTATCTCAGATTAATTCATCTATGCTTCCAAATACCACTAAAAAGTTGACAATATCAATCTCATTTAACCCTCTGATCTGCGACTGCCATTTGTATGATTTTGTAGGATGGCTAAAGAAGGGTGGGAAATACTTTGACAAGTATAAATTTGATAGCCAGGAAAGTAGCTTATATATGTGCACCTACGGGAAGGGTGGAACTCAGGAAAAAGTTATGGATTATAAACCAACGTACCAAGAATGTTTCACTAACAAATTACCATTTGCTTATATCCTCACTATCTATCTATCCATTTTAATATTAATCATTTGTCTCCTAGTTTCTGTCATAGTCAAATTTAAATGGCACGTATATTATTGTTACATACGGACGAGAGCGAGAGCTAAAAAATACCAACAGTTGACAGATGATAAAGAATACAAATATGATGCTTTTGTAGCATACAATAGATTAGACACTGCTTGGGTAGTAAGAGTTTTGCAACCAATGTTGGAGCATCAGCATCGTTTGAGGCTTTGCCTGCATGATAGGGATTGGCTTGGTGGTGTAGATATTGTAGATAACATCTATGATAGTATCAATAACAGTAGAAAGGTGGTTCTGATAATCAGTAATGCCTTTGCTGCCAGTAACTGGTGTCAATTGGAGTTGACCATGGCACAGCACAGATTGTTCTCAGAGGACAGAAATAATCTGGTGTTAGTAGTAAAGGAGGAAGTAGTGACTGAATTAATGACACCTAGACTGGCGATGGAGATGAGGGAGAGAACGTATATAAGATTGGAGGAGGGAGGTATGGGAGAGAGGGTTTTCTGGAGGAGGTTGGTGGAAGCTGTAAAAGGTCCAGTAGCTAGCTTTAGGCAAGCTTTACAACTATAACAACTATGCATATATGAGGCATGAACGGGCCAGGGTCAAGGTATTGACGGATCTGAATTCGAAGTATACCTTGTGAAATATAAATCGTTCTAAATTTCCTATTTGAAATGAGATGAGGTGAAAGGGGTTTAGGTCATTATTCAGATTGTCTAGTGTGTACGACGGGTGTGAATAATTTGTTTACCAGCCGCATTAGGTCCTTGAATGGATAGATCAGTTGTATATCTCGACTTTATTTGCATACTGAATTGATACAATTTTAATCAATCGCGTCGCATCACGTCTGATGCACAGGGTTGTATGATATACTAGCTGTTGTTACCCGCTCCGTGTGTATTAATGTTATTTTTAGTTAAGGAAAAATGTGTTGGCAGTGTTGTGTCGCCAGTTACCCTGTCCCTAATTACATATTGCGGTTTTCCCGCGGTTCATATTCTCTTTTAACAGAGACATGGATCGTTTCCGGGATGAGCCTGGGAAACGCAAAATGTCTCTGAAAAGAGTATAGTCTCGAATTTACGATAAATTCACCTTTTTAAAAGTTTGCCACAGTTTTAAATGTGCCGACTGTGTACAATTCTGCTTATGTTCGGATTCTGCCGACTCAGAATCCGCCGATTCGCCCCAGAACTCCCGAAATCGGGTCCCAAACTTTTCGCTTAGCGAAATTATATATAGATTGCAAGGAATTTAGAAAATTGCTATTATATACAATTTACGCCAAGTTCTATGCTTGATTTTATGTTGTTGATAATACTGTAAATAATGACTTACATTGAGGTTATACCCGTGTTTTGATATCAGTATGTCTTAATTATGTGTGCATGTTTATTAACTTAGAATCGCAAGAGGGTTTCAACAAGTGAAATGGTTAGTAGCAGGGTTAATAATTCGTTAAATAGCTATTCTCATATGTATATACATAAATTATAATGGGCTTCATTTAATTCTACATGTGAAATTGTGATGCTAAAATCTATTAATATACACGAAATTCATCAAGGTCATATATCAACTGTGTTCGTCCTTGTAAGTATAGTAATATACAGATTCGAATCATTGAATTATCACTTTTTAACCATGCCTATTTGTATTACTTAAGTATAACCTGTACAGTTCTTTGAATAAAACTTGTTATAGTCAGATTGCACCACATAGTTGCTTGATATGATGTAGGGTTACAATAACAATACGCCATAAAATGAATAATTGCTGATTGATTTATTAAGTTTGACGCGCCATATATACTGAAGATGTAGGGAGAGATATACTGTTACCCGCCCCTAGGCCTATCCCAACATCTAAACTTATAAATATTTGTAACTATTCACATTATTGCACAATGTGAAGCTAGAAGAGAAATAAGCTCAGTCTACTCCATACAAGTTTGACTAAATACATCATGTTAAGAATAATTATGTACATCTTATTCGGTTAATTCATAGCTATTACCTAGGATAATTGGATCGGACGCTTACATGAAGTAATTGGTAAATTCTCACCTGTGTTGGATGTGATCTGTATGTCGTTTACCGCCATTAATTAGCTTAATCGCATGATAGACGAGCTTGAATAATTTGAATATATTAATGACACGTCACAGCGTACACACAAAGTCATGTCATCTTATATTTAATTAGTCGATTTAAATTCACTACCAACGTCGACTCGTGAAACAAAATTTTTAATTAGAATCATAAAACAATTAGGAATCGTATCTGTTTTGGCATGTCAACCTGCAGATTGCCTGATTATGTCAATTCATCGTACATCACAGTTCAAGAATGCACTCAATTGGCATATGTCATTAGCAGAAACGTATGTATGCTTACGTAAGCCGTTACAAAACATCAAATTTAATTTATATGAAAACATAATTATCTGAATGTACCTACTATATGGGTGACCGGATTGAACTATATAGGCTGACAATCACTTGGTGCATTATGGGCAATTTTTCTCATTTAAAAAAAATCATTCATTAACATATCATATCATAATTGTTCACATTATTAATTATCATTCATCCGACAATTATTCCTCATTTTAGAATATTAATGCCTATATCTCACTAATTCATACTATTTTGTACTGACTATAATTTTGTAATATTTATCAGGCAAATATTTTCAAAAAATCTCTAATATCCTACAATATCCGCACTTATCCTGAAATATTTTCATGAAATTCCGGATCAACTACAAATATCATCCACACTATTTTGAACTATTCCGAGCTATGACACCATATTGTTAATCATTCTACAGTATTTTAGATCATTCTTTGCTATTTTCTTATATTTTGTTAATATTTTCACTCAAATATTATTTGATTTATCCCTGCGCCCCTAGTTACCATTACCCTGCTGCCCACGCGCTCCCGGGGAACACACGCTGAGTCCCTGTTACCCTGCTGCCCCTCGTGCTTTTGTCAAATACTGGCCTAAATTTGAGCATCTTGCCCGAATGTCGAAGCTGGACAATTTCCGGCTTAAGTATGTGTTACTGGTATTTTACTTCATTTATTTTTTGACAATCAAATTCATTTTTACATTTTCAGGAGGGTGAGCTTCCACTAAACCGCAAATGACCCTAGGTTAGATGAAATTGACCAATGACTATGAAATACATATCACATATAACGTAAGTGTTTTGATTTCAGTTTGTTTAAATGACGATTGAAAAGCAAACGTATAGTATTTCATCATGCTTGTATATGGGCGAAAATACGGGTATGCGGCCCCTTTAGAAATTGACCTGTTTAATCGTCCCTTACGTCTCTGCTTTACGCGTTTATGAATAATATATCGCATGCCGGTACATGTATAGCCGCACGTCTTAATCTGTGAGACGACGGGCAACATACAACAGAACACTCTGCTTATAAATTGTTTTAGAGCATCGTGGTAAAGTTACAATTAGCGATGATGAAAAAAATCTCAAGTAAGGATGGTACTGTACGTGTTGGAGGTCACAAGTGACAATGATATATAGATTGGTGGGATTATTTATTAGCCCTTAAACTAGCAGTTTACAACCTTGCAGTTAATCTACTGAGGTTTATGATATTTGCGGACTATAAAACCCCTACAGATGATGAGAAATGTTAATTTGTCGAATCCGTCATAAATATATTCCGGTAATCACCCTTTCAATATCATTAGTTTTTTTTGATGGATATTGATATACACACATATATATATATATATATATATATATATGAGGAAATAGAGTAGTATTATGCATGATTATAGGGGGGATTACTAGTGTTACAGGGGCCACAATTTGTTGAACAGTAAAGTTTATCGTGAATGTTTGAGATTATTTTTTAACATGTATGCAGCTTTGTTTATGTCTTGTTAAGTTGTCGGTGTTTGTCATAGCGTTGTTGCCGCACTGCGATGTAAGTGACGCTGCTCGTGGTCACCCATGAGTGACCCGCGCCGGTCAGATGTTACTCCCAGCGGATTATCATAATTGGTCAGAGATCATCTTATCTCTATCACATGATTCGCCGAAGTAACCGCCAATATTCTAACGCACCTATTCAAAATTTAAATTACCGTTAGTAAGCTAGAAGCCTCCGAACACTTCACATGTTGTACACTTTCGTCAATGATCGCGCATTAATAAAGTGTTCAGAAGAATATCTTGGACTTGTGTTAGTTTGCCTAAAATGACTTAAACACAATTATCAATTGTTCTTTAATGAATCTTATAACCCACAGCGCAGGTTTGTTAGAGATACCTGACGACTGTTTCAAGCGACCTGGTTTTAGGGTGCAAACAACCGTAGCCATAATGCATCGGTTCATCAAATTTGAATTCATGGCTGTAACACTAGTTTATTGTGGGTTGCCTTTGAACGACGGTGTTGAGACAGGGTGGTCATGCTTAATAGTGATTCTGTGCCACTTGAACAATCAAACAGATATTTCTTACTTCAAGTGACCAGAATGTGTACCATCGGAAAGCTGACACAGTGATGAAGGTAATCTAGTGTAAGCTACATGCATGTGTATGCAATACAATTGACCTCACACGCACCTGGTGTTCCGTCCTATACTACTTGATTTCTCAGACGACGAATCTCAGGTAAGTTATGACAAATATAGTAACATCCCCTATCAATGACCTGATAATCAATCTCATAATGCTCATTGGTTTGATTGATCCCTCGCAATTTTAGTAAATCTGCTCAAAAGCGTAATCGATATATTTGGGTAACACTTGCCCATGATAAACAATGCAGGTAAATGCATCGCATAATGTGCCTTAAAATTTAACTTTCATTTGTTCTATTTATATATTCGACAATTGTTGTAATATCATGACCAAAACTATCATATGAACAATGTTGACTTTAACGCCCGTCTATTCAGAACGGGTGGGCGGCTTGCACCTAGCTGTCATTCTGCGTCATACTTTGTAGGAACGTGATAGTCACATGTTCTACAGTCATGGGTTCACGGGTCAATCGTCTCAAAGTTAACGCAAACACTTGACAAAGCATTTATGATCATAATTCAAAACACATTACCTAACTAATACTCAATCAAGTTGATTACCACCGTCATCAAGTATCATACGACAATATGGAGAATGTAGCGATACATATATATACATATATTACTCGACTTAGGGACATTTGCCTAAAGAATCAGAAGATCAATGTTCACTGTCCATGGTTCAACAACAATTTATATGACATAAGCAATACCTATCTGCGCACAATAAACACTTACAGGCTTATGAACTACGTTCGATTGCCCATTTGACGTTTGACAGATATTTCAGATACAGACATTGCACACAACTTGAACCATACAGACATATACACGGCGAGGAGTGACATAATGCTTAACGTCGTTTTGTATAACTATTCCAGTTATTTGATAGGTTATAGTGGTCGATCCTAAATTGTACAATCATAATGGGAAACTGCAACCGGCGCCCGGTATTAGAAAACTCTGACAATGTGCCGGAATGGAGTCAAATTGAAGATATAAGTGCAGAAGTGCAGGAGCACTAAAAAAATGTGGCGTATCCTGTATTACGGCGTCTCTACTGGTTAAGGAAGGATTTGTCTTAAAGAATTTTGAATCTCTTAGTTTGATGACCAAAGCGGATGCCGACGACATATGCACAAGACGCAACATTAATATCGGACAAAGGCGGGCCTTACACGCATTCGTGAGAAGGGAGGTTATACGTCATCGCGCAAGCAGACACACCATTGCTTTGAACGACCGAAATGTGGAGTCGCTGAGAATAGATCGAGTCGAATTGATCAAATACATATCGAAGCCCAAAGTTCCAGGTATCGTTGATTATCTCTATTCCGTAGGAACACTTTCACGTGCGGAAAAAGACTCTTTGCACTACACGGAAAATGAGATTTTCACTGAGACAATTGGACGATTGCTGGATATAATGGAGAAGAAATCCGGGAGAGATTTCCGTAGTTTCGTGGATGCTTTGCAAGAAAGCAGATGTGAGGCACTTGCCAGCCATCTTACTGGAGGTATAACCATATTCATCTGTAACAATAGATCGAATGATGTAACACTATTATTCTCTTTCCTATTCAAGACAATCATATTCATCGCCTTGCATTATTTTCAGGTACCTGTTCTTCCATGTGTCTTGATGTACAAATTAACATTGAACCTGTTCTTGCATATTTGAGAATGAAATTGCAAAATGAACTCAATAAAAGAATTCGTGAAACCATCGAGGACTTCAATGCATATCTAAAACAGGAGGGACATGTTGTCCTTGGTCACTACTTTGGATCCGTACATTTATACATCTGGAGCCCGGATGAATTCCACTATCAACGTTTGAAAAGAACATGTGACAATAAAACACTTGCAAACATATATCATGGAATAGCTAAACTTTCTAAACGGATTACCACACAAAATTGATAATCACAACTACATTGAGGAGGGATAATGATGAATCATCGCCTCGTCATACGGTAAGTAAGCATACAACTTATCGATACAATTTACTGACAATTAACATAAATACATTGAATTTGAACAATCTAACAGTAATGCACTGAACGCTTAACAGTAGATGTATGTCGAATTTGGACACCATGCATTGGTCATTCAATGTTTTTCAATGCATTAACTCTACTCTTAAACATGATTTATTCGAGAAAGGCATTTAGATTACCGAAAATAAGACACATCTAGTGTTGTTAAGTTAGGCTTTTTACAGAAATTGCTAAACCTCTGGTGCCGCACACATTTTCATTATGTATCATAAAAACATTAATTGTAGTCTCACATGGAGTATTCGCATGACAGACTGAAGATTCCATTTGAGAAAGAGTTCAGCGTTCCTAGGAAGTATCCGCAGGACAAGGACAAGTCGCACTTCATCGAGATCCGCAACTTCGGCAAGGCGACCTAGTCCGGGGGTGACGAGGGGGAGCCCGCCTCCGCACATCGACGCCAACTTCTCCATCACCGCCCAGATCGAGAAGCACAACAAGATGAGCTCCGAGAAGGCCGCCGCCGATCGCTATGACGACGGTAACCATAGCGACGACGATGATGACGTCAACGAAGACGGGAGCGAGAGCGGCGGCGTCGGTGACGGCAAGGATAAGATTGACAATAATAACTCTAATGGCGATATGGTCGACCTGCCAAACGGTTACCATAGCAACGACGAAGACGTTCTCAGCAAACATCGTCCACTCTCTGTTGCCATCCCAACATAAGTATCATTTAAATACTTTAACTTAAAGGTTAAACAAATTCGACGCTATTGTCAATATTATGGGAGGCCTGGGTATTGTCTCATTAAGGTATTGTTATTATATATAAAACTTGTCTAACTGACTGATAATAATTGTAATATTATGTATAAAGTATAATTAGTTGATTGTGATGACAGATTAACACCTGATGTTTGTATTATAAAAGTCCAGATGTGTGAAAATCTAACACCGACGATCATTAACTTGCCATTTATGCCACAATTGAGCCAATTTATGTCTATAAAAGTTGCTCTATTTGTAATTGTGGGGAATCGGACAGCATCAGATGCCAGCTTAAGGCAAGACATTTCCAGTGATACATATTTGTGAGCCCACTGGCAGGTTTACTACGATATTGTTAGAAATACTTGAAACTGTCACTTTGTGTGCTACTAGATTGAGTTTAAATGGTGTAATTCGTTTCCTTGCCAGGATTTATCGAGATTCATGCCGAATCATCATCATTCCATGTGAATTCACGGTTTGTTTTTGTGTCGCAACTCACAAGTTTTGTATAAAGTGTGTTCAACTCTTACGTGTGAAAATTGCGTGTCTCTTGATATTATCCACATAATGCATCGTCATGTCCGGCAGAACCTGTTTCAGATCCTGTAACTTTAAATTCATCTGAAATGTCACAGAAATGTGGACTTTTTACGTATGGATCGAGCTGAGAGCGACAACATGTACCGAACACATACAATCCTTGACCTTTCACGAACCAAACAGGCGGGTGGAATTTGTCGTGCCACACCACAGTTGACTTCTGTCCAAGTATTTTGTAATTTTATTGAGAATGTAATGGTCCAGGAAGCACTCGGCGATAGTTCTCATTAGACGGCAATATCAGCACACACAGAAAGAGGTTAGCCAGTTTAAATGAAGCTCGCATTGATCGTATGCGCTTATGTGCGTATATTTATTATGTAATTATTAATCGACTGTCAAGTGTGTAAGATGTGTGTGCTTCGTTCAGCATTCTTAACGTATTGAATCAATCTGTAACAGCATATCCAAGGACAGCAGACTTGTGCGATTTCATATTTGTTTTGTACAGTCTATAAATTATATATTACAAGTCCTAGAGCGACGGTAATTTGTAAATACATACATGTATCTTGTATTTAATTTCATTGTGTCTGGAATAGATCACAAAATTGAATACACATTTTGTTCGATGTTTGGTCACCGATTCCTCAGCCATTTCTGAGCGTATGATTTTTATTCTAGAGTTTTGATGATAATTACGCTTTCCGCAAGCCTTGATCGTGACATGTCAGTTAGGATTATTGTTTTGTGAAGCATTGTTTTGTTACGTGTGGCATAAATCTTTATAAAGAAGTGTAATCATATAGGTGAAATAGAATCAAGCGTGGATTCACAATTAACATTGTTGTCAAGAGTGTGAAATTTGTCAAATATTATTAACCTGATGTCGCAATATTATTCACATCTATAATGTGTTTTCTATCATGGAATTATACATACAATCATTTTACTTATTTTGTGTTCCTAAACATCTTGGTTGTTCAGGCTAACATCTAGCGTATTCAAATCTAGTTTCAGTATGGATGAAACGCTGAATTATGTTTTTCCTTCCTATTCTACTCGCGAACTAGTCTTTATAAATGTTCATAATCTGCGCATGCATGCCAAAGACATTTATGTGTAGCTAGATAAATTATTTTGATACCGTCAAATATTTTTGGCCCTCTCTCTAGATAGTTTACTAGACCAGAACTATATATCGGTTAGCCTTTATTTATTGTATCTATTCTATACTATATCTAATCTTATCTATAAACTAATGAGTATTTGTCGAATGAGACACGATCACGAATTTAGTCTGATTCTGTACATCACATTATTAAAAAACAAGAATAAAAAGTCTGTGACATCTACATGAATATTTGTGTTTTACTTTCTCGACTGAATATTTGCATTTAACTAAATTATTAATCTAAAATTGCGTTCAATGATTTCAGAATACTATACTTAGGTTCTAGTATAAATATATAAGACTATAATATCGTTTAAAATATTAACCGTTATGTTAGTCTTCGTACAATAAACACGGTGGAATGACAACAAGAAAAACAATTCCTCTGTAGAGTTACTACTTCTAAGCGGCCGCACCTGACGGTGCCCTAACCGTACTACTTTTATACTACTCATGAATTAAACTGAAGCGCCCGTCTATGGGGAGGCAGCTGAGGCATACTACTTCAGAAGTAGTGCACTGAATTACTCATTATAGACACGTGTGGAATGTAATACCATGATGCGTTTTATTCATTCAATATTTCAAATTCAAACACTTCATTAATTTACCCATTTACAGCGACATATCATCATTCAGTTTATGACTTACCTTAGATAAAACACAATAAAATCAAGCGTTATAGCTAATAACTTACACCCTAATTGGTGATTATACTTCAGTACTACTTCAGAAATTGCTAATTACTTACTACTAGCTGGAGTTACGCTTATATTCATACTTAACCCTTATTTCTTGAATTCGGAGATATGTTGTATATATATACACGCTTTTTGCATATAATAATTCATCTCTGGTTCGTCATGCAACATCCATTAACATTTAATAATATCGGGTCCTCTGATCGCGTCCATCCGAAT
>JAXGGS010361831.1:0-12990 GCA_035585475.1 Armandia brevis
ACAATGATGACAATGATGACAATGATGACAATGATGACAATGATGACAATGATGACAATGATGACAATGATGACAATGATGACAATGATGACAATGATGACAATGATGACAATGATGACAATCATAATTATGATTTCTGATAATAACCGATATTACACCTATTGATTTTGCGTAAAAACTCTCAGTAGTTAGACTGGATTTATGGTGGGCCCTGATAGGGTAGAAAGGTTGTTATTTAAGCTACCCACCTTCTCTCCGTTAGTCCTGGCATCTGATAGCGTGGTGACCATGAACGTCTCCATCTCCCTCTGGTAGTTTGGGTTGAGGATATTGCCAGCGAGCTCGTCCGACAGAGGACTGTACCAGTTCCACACATACCTGGGCGTGACCAATATAGAAATAAAGCGTGAATTGCTCCACCGGGTAGCTAGTTAGTGACATATTTCAGTCCTGGTACACAGTTTTCATTATGAGTGCTGAAAACCCATCAATTATGCTTAAACATCAAATAGATATGATCTTCTGTTGCCCTGATTCGTTTTCAATGGGACGGGTAATTTCCTTCAAAGATCAACTGTGTTAATCCTTCAAGTAATTTATGTGTATATGAATATATTAGAATACTTACATGTTATTAGTGTTGTAAGCCAGCAGTCGGAGTCCGGGTTTAGCTAACAGCGAGTAATAAGCTCCATCCTCCATGGTCTGTCGGTTCTCCGGGGAGAAGCCGGCGATATCGTTCCACCAGGCAGCAAAATTTCTGTTCATGTCCTGTATGGTAAATACAAAACAAATTACCAAGTAGGCACGGCGGGGAAACAATAAAACAGCATTCCACCTCCTGTGTATAACGCAGCGTATTATTAAGCTGTTTAATTCCAATGTAAGGCCTATTATCTAGGAAACCACATATATAATGCTTCCCAATTATAAGTAAGGCCATATACAATTAATTTGTTTCTCAGGCCCCGCCTGCATGGGCCTGAGACCTCCCGCCCCCTCTTTTTATTAGGTATATCGTGTAAAAATAAAAAATCTGCCACCCCTAATGTCACAGAAAAAAAAAACTTGACCAGCCGCCTGCACTCTTCTTCTCAGGCAAATAAAAGCCTGAGAAATAACTTATTAATTTTTTGGGGCCTAACAGTTGATGATCATCATATAAACTTGGAGTCCACATATTGTAGGTATGCAGGTGTAAGATAGGTCGCCCTACCGTGGTTTCTGTCAGTCCCTGGTAGTACACATCAGTGGGGTACATCTCATGGTTACCTATAACAGGGTACACGGTCCGTCCTGGGATCTTCCTGGTGAAAGCGTCCAGAACCTGTCTGGTGCAGTTCCACTGGGACCAGGTCGTCTCCTCCCACATGGTGTGAGGAGGGTTGTCTCCTGTTGGCCACCAAAGTCATATCGTTAAAAGTTGGCGTGATATAATAGCTGACTACTTGCATTATTATTATTAAGTATTTGATTAATGATATCGCAAGGCTGACAGTTGCTGATGCCACTACTTGACGTCACTTAAGTTATTATATAACGTCACACGTGTGAGCTTACACGTAACAATTTTAGCCATGTGACACCATTCATCTGAGTATAAGCTGTATTCTATATGGATAAATGTCTTTAATGTTCTGATTATATAACTCTATTCACTTGAATATAAAACGTCTCTTATCTCCCCGTTTGACGTCAATACCTTATTAGATATATCGTCACCTGCCTGATCATAACATATGTCGTTGCTCACCATATAGTTACATGTCACTCTATCAACGCACATGTATATGGCGTCTATCAACTGATCAAATCCTAACAAATTTGAGTATAAGAGGGAGCATATCACCCCATGTAACGTCATCTACCTCAGTTGATAGCTTCGCTTACTCATGACATAGGCTACTGGGGTATATATCGGAGAGTATAGGCTGACAGCGGTGGAAGCCACTGCTTGTCTTTGTCCCGATAGGGGCCTTTAATCTATGTTGGTGGCCTCTCAATTAATTGATGTTACTCGATCCGAACATCTCCGGCCACCAACAAAGATTAAAGGCCCCTATCGGGACCGAGACGTAGTAGCTTCCATCGGCCGAACGATATCATCGCTCTAGCGGGCTGGCAGCTCGCTGGGAGCGGGCTCTAAACGCACAATTTACGTGTAGATATGGCTTACTTTTCTGCACTAAGCGCACGACTAGCGAGACCGTGACTGTATCTGAGTATATATGACGTCAGTTACCTGAGTATATATGACGTCAGTTACCTGAGTATATAATGATATCCGGATCTAACTCCTCCACCTTGTCCAGAAACAAATCAAGAAGGCGAGGAGCCGTGTTACATTCGTAGTCCCCGTACGGCCCAGCATTGCCCTGGTGTCAAAGGTTAGAAACAAAGTAGTAGGTGCTTAGTAGGTAGATGCGGCGATAAAGAAATGTTTTTTGTTTATTATTTACGGATAAAGATAACTGAGTATGACTTACCGCCCCTTGCTTACTCAGGCAGCACACCGGTAGGTGGCAATCCGTGTTGGAATCCTGTAATTTTTAATTAAAGTGCTGTTTTATTGTTTCTCTCAAGTATGTGAAATAAAGATACATTTTTGACAAAGTAGCAAATAAATCAGTTCTAAACACGAAACTATATACGTGGCATTTGCCTGACTCACCTCGGCATAGGACGGTTCGATGTGAATGTCTGTCAGCTGCAGGACTTTCAGGTTGACCGCCCGGTTCAGCGGCTTGGTGGCTCGGTTCGCCATCTTCACCGGGACCGCCGCTGGTCTCAGGGGCTCCCTGTCTCCCCGCAGCTGCTGCTGAGCGTGGCCCAGCTGTACAGGTCGGTTCTCCGGGGAGAGGCGACTCGCTGCCTGTGGATGCCCGAACTTGTCCTCCCGGGCGGGACCACCGTCGCCCTGCTGGCCGGGGAAGGGCAGGAACCCGGGCAGGGTGAAGGGGAGCTCCAGGCCCGGGGGTAGCGTGAACCCCGGGGGCAGCAGGGTCCGGGGCAGACCCTCAGGGAAGCACACGTTGTGGAACTCGCAATGTTTCCTAGCGTCCGCTCTCGGAACTAAGGTCGTCACAGCATCCCAAAGCTAGAATTTGTTATTTACAATGATGAAATCCCACCTGCGTGCGGTTATAATAGAAATTGATTTTCTCTGCTGTTATAATTTGTCGAGCTTAAAGATAGTTTTTTAGACATTAAACCACTGCAGATATATGCTAGGCGTTTAAAATCAATTTACACAGAGTTATGAGGAGTGATTCCATTTTTGAAAACTTTGAACCTTGATTTATTATTATATATTGCACTTGTGATTATATAACTCACCGCGGGTCCTTGATGCGCCAGCACCCCCGTGCACATGATTTCCGCGTTTAAATTCGGCTCCGATGCAGCCATTCCCAGCAGACATGCTTGATTCATGGGGTCAGATATGTCCTCCCAGCTGACGAGAGGTCCCGCAAGTTTAAACACCGTAACCAGAGTCTGAGACACACATATATAAGCAATGATTAGAATAGGCTCTAAACAATCACGACGTCAAAAACTAAATCAGTGAGATCCCGCATAGTGTACATGTGCTATTATGAACCTATCAGCAGTTAGTATATTTGTATAATGGCAAATTATATTAATTCATCCGACGATGCAACCGATGACAATTAATTCGTACTTTGGCACTGGTAGTCAATAATTAGATATAGGCAAACTTTGATATATTGTATATAGTAAGATTCCATCAATTCTACTGGTATTGTAACATAAATGTGCAATTTATGGCACTATTGAAAATTGGTTTTAATACAACTAAAATCCCCTCGGCTTCGTGAAGCAAAAGTTGGTGTATAAGAAATCTGTTTTTTTTTTCAATATAGAATTTTCCTACCTCGCAGACGATGCAGAGTATCGGGTCGGGTTCCGGATCCGTCTGCGCGCGCATCAGTCCCGCGAACACGTGATCCAGCTCTTCCGTCCTGCCGAGTCTGTGGAATAGCGGGCGGAATATTTGTTTAAACTGCGTCTCCCTGCCCCGCACCACCCTGGAGATCAGCCACAGAGGGTTGGTCTCCCCGCTGATCTCATCCCTCCAGTCCTCTGCCGTGTCCCGGGCGACCTCGGCTCTCTGTCTGTCCAGCGTGATCTTAGCGTGCAGATTCTCAACAGCTCTGTCCACATCCTTCTGGTATCCCGCGTCCTTATATATCCTCGCTTCACAATCAGAAAGAGCGTATAAAATAGTGATAACAATCCCGATGCATGCCCGGAGATGCATTTTCCTGGTGGTTGCGTCTTGTCGAGTAAGAGGCCAAAATAATGAGTTTTAATTATCATTCGACTTCTTTAATCATCGTTATCTCGATGAAGCCCTAATTATGGCGATAGCTGTTGTAGATCATCATACGAGGTCACGATGTCTGATAACAATATGCTAGTGTTCAATTAACACTCAAACTGTCAATAGACTTATAATGTTTTTATTTACATTTAGGCAATGAATATTCATAATTGATTATTAAATCAAACAATATTTAAATAAACGTGTCTGTGTATAGTAATTGAAAAACTGATTGCACATCCTTAAATTGTTTGAAGTGAGGTCGAGCACAAGATAAACAATATTGTTAACACGTTCTCCGTACTTTATTGATAAAGAATCATCAACAAGTGTAAAAATTAGCCTACAATTTAATTTCATTGTGATGTATTTCTGGCATCATTAAATCATAGCTAGATCGCCAGCTAGTTAGAAATAATTAAGATTAATGTTATACATCATGCAGATCATTAGCATTGCTACAGAGAAGAATAGACCCGACGCCCCGGATGTGTTAGGGTCAGTTGTAGTAGTAGTACCGGGCGTGGTGGTAGTCGTGGCCCTGGTAGTAGTCGTGGCCCTGGTAGTAGTGGTGGTGGTAGTAGTAGTGGGGGTATTGACACGGACGCACGTGTTGTATTTATCGTAGTGTGTGTGTGAGACGCTGCAGAGGTGCTGCCACCTACACACATCCGGGTCACAGCTCTCACCCATCGGCGACCGCGTGTAGAAGTTGCGGTGGTACTTCATGAACAGGTCGTGGTCACCGGTCATCCTGGAAATATAACCGTGTGATAATACTAGCTAATACTGATTCATACTGAGTCGGATAAGCTTTGGATCCTCACTGATGGAGGCATGCTCTGAATTCAAAATGTCTGACTAATCCAGAATATAGGAATAGGTCGCAAAAGAAGCACGTTATATAGGTCTTCTGCCAATTTAAATAATCGACTGGCCAGATAGGGAGTGTAACTATGCACAACTAGGTTATCATGTACACATCACTAAATGTGACATTGGTAGGTTTTTGACGACCAGTTCTGTATTTACGTCGCGAAAACCACATGAGTTATGTTACCTGTCTACTAGGTCCTGCCATGAGGCGGGGGTGAGGTCAGTGAGGTCATACTCCTCCGTGGCGCGATACTGGAATTCTACTTCCGGCTCCGGATTCAAACCTGCAACAGACGATTAAAAATTCATCAGGCCCATCGCATCACAAAGTTGTTCCCTTTAATAACCCAAATTCATTTATTACCTGAATTAAATTGAATCGATAATCATACGACATTTCGAAATATTGTCAATATTATTAAGCATGATTAGTTGGTAACCTCTATGATAAATTAAACACTCCTGTTTGACCTACCTGCGGCTTTCTCTAAATCAATGGCGTAGTTGTCGTAGTCGAGTATCTCAAAGTTCGTCTCGTCGAGATAATACATTCTGATAGCTGGGTTGATGAACCCGCGAGGTGAGACGGAGGGGGCGACATACACCATCCCCTGGGGCACTCCGAGCCCGTCCTTAAACTGTGATCAACAATACACAGTCAAGTATAGTTAAGTGCATGATTATACTCTACATCTCACCAGGTAAATATTAGGGTTATATCAGGTGGCCAGGGGTGAAAGGTGCTGGTTTTATAAAGAGCTAGTATTTACACTATTGGGTGTTTGTTATTAGTAATCTAGATAAAAGATTCACTAGTGGTATGTAGTTAACTTCATTTTAATCGGGCGATATGGAGATATGATTTTAATAACCGCGACTATTTACATTATCTGATGGGATTGGGATGAACGTTAAGACAGCTCTTGTTATTATTAATAATCTATTTTGAGGAACACATTTAACGATCAACGTATTTGGCCTCATTTAGTATGAAATTCAGTTAACTAGAGGCTGACGTAAGTGCGCGAAAATCATAGTTCACAAAACAATAATTGGAATACCGTTGCGCGATTTCAGTTTTTTGAAACTAGATTGTAAACACTTAAAACATCTCGATTGTAATTGATCTAAAGGCAAGACTCACTAATGGCACGAATCTAACCTCATTTTGATATGATGTTGATATACCTATATATAGGCATGCATAGTGAATATTTACGTTACTTTAATAAACGAATACGAATAAATGTATTCTAATGACGTTTATGGCGTACTTACGATTTTAAACTCGTCCTTATGGGTGTGTCCGCTTAAGTGGCCCACTATGACGTCATTAAACTCCACGTGCAGATCGGTCACCCACCGTGAGAACTGGATTATAGAATCGCTTCTTCCGGGCGGGTGGTGTCCAACAACTAGGACCTGTTAAATATGTCAAAACATTAATCGTTCATCCATTCCAGGCAATTTTATCAATACGTTTTTAAACGTTCTCCTGAAGTTCAAGTTAAAATTATTGGGAATTATTAATAGTTAGAATTCGAATACAGCACAGTCATATCAACGATTGCGATGGCTCAGTGATTTAAGATCTCCAGAAACACTCAACAGTTTATCAATAGTAAGCGCACATCATTGTGCTCTATGTTAAATTATCATAATTCACCTTATCCCCCGAGCTCCTTGCAGTCTCTAATGTGCTCGTCATGAAATCCTCCATCTTCCTGAGAACATTGGCCCCAGTGGGAATATTTCTGGTGCCGTCCTGGATGGGGTTGTAAAAGTTTGCCGTGTACCTAAAATATCAATGTCAACATTAATAAGAATATTAAATTGCTTAAATGTTTTCACATTTGAACACCAGTGGTAAAGCATATATATATATATATATATATATAATTGCGCCCCGAAGTTGATCTCTAATTCTACGAATACGACGAACATAGTCAGCGATTCATTAAAACGCATTATTCAGTGTTCAAATATAAGTTAAAGATAGATGTTTTCACAATTTCCAGTAAATTATGATCAATAATTATCAGTTAAATACTTTTGAAAACCACAATATTCTTATGAATCATTTCGATTTAAACGTATCTTACATGAAATTGGTGTTGTAGGAGAGAATTTTCAGCCCAGGTCGGATCGTCATGGCATAGTATCCCGCCTCTTCCATCGTGTCCCGGTTATCCTGCGCGAAACCGGCCATACTCTGCCACCATTCGGAGAAATGCTTGTTAGCCTCCTGCGAAATAAAATAAACATCGCATTTATAATACTCCTCATACAGCCGCTTTGTAAAATACAGTCGATGATTGATAACATGCGTATAGAGGAAGACCAGCCTAACAAACGCCTAGCAATGATCACCGGGAATTGATATGGCCGAACGTTTACCCGCGTTATAAAGAAAAATAAAACAATAATACCCGATATTTTCCGACGCCCTTAAATATTTCGGTCAAATGCAATTAATCCATCGAAATTTCTAAAATCGAGTTCCCACGTATGCCGTCGTATGATATACTTTTATAACTAAATGCTCAGTATAAAAAGTTCAGAATTACTCACCTTTGTTTCGTTTAACTCTGGGAAGTAGATGTTGGTGGGGTACATCTCGTGGTTTCCTATGTTGGGGTAGATGGTTTTAGAGGGAAGTTTCCTGGCGAAGGCGTCGATAACCTGACGTGAACAGTTCCACTGCGACCATTCCGTCTCCTCCCAAACTGTGTGCGGGGGGTTGTCTCCTACAAGGACCATTCATCACTCATAAATCACATCACATTATAACCGTTTACAGTCGGAGTATTGATCAGATGTATTATTATAATTGAACTTCGAACACGTGTCTAAGGTGACGGTTGTGTTTGAATGCATGTTTCATGAAATCACTGAAGGCATCGGTTCAGTTAATAATTTCCGGCAATAGAAGGATAGAATATAACGAAGTCATATGTCGGTCTTGACCAGTCCGATGAGTCTAGATTCCGACTTACCAGAGTAGATGATGAAATCCGGGTCCAGCTCGCTGACTTTGTCCAGGATGAGATCGAGCGTTCTCGGGGGAGTGTTACACTCGTAATCTCCCCACACTCCAGCGGTACCCTGGAAAAATAATATATAACGCCACTTAAACTTGAGACACATCACTCTGTACACTCGCAGGTATTTAGATTATTCTCTTTAACCGCTCCCTAAGTAACACCGGCTACTGATAAATACCCGAGGTGGTGTCAACTAATAAGATCTACCCTGATGAAAATGAACGTAAACCCTTCATACCTTTCCCCACGTAAACGCCCCTATATACACTCGCAGGTTTTTAGATTATTCTCTTTAACCGTTTTGTAAGTACGAATAGCTACTGATAAATACAGGAGGTGTTTTAACAAATAAGATCTACACAGATCACAATGAACGTAAAACCCTCTTACCGTTCCCCACGCCTCCAAACAACACGTTGGCAGGTAACACCTCGTGTTAGAGTTCTTCAAGGTGAGAAAAATAATCAAATCATTATGATTCCAAGTTATAACTATAAAACACAAAGGATATATATGACATAATTACGCCATGTTGTTTTTCGCACCTGTTTGTAGAGATCCTCTAAGTGAATGTCTGTGATCTGCACGACTTTGATGGCAGTCTCCAGATCCGCCTGTCGGTCTCCTGATCGATGATGTGCTACCTGGAGGTCTCCTGTCCTCTGGTGTACCGCCTGGGGTGGAGCCCGATCTACCAGGGTGGAGGCAGATCTCTGTGCGGGCAGCCCTCGCTGTACTGCTGCTTCGTCGTCAGGGTAGCACACATTCAGGAACTCGCAGTGTTTTCGTCCCAGGATGGCAGGAATCACTCTCGTTAAAGCATCAAACGCCTAGTGTTATCAAAAAATAACTTATTATATTTGTTATTGGGGACATACGTGAGCTGAAAACAACCGCATGAAGCTCATCTAAATCACAGTGTATATCAATTCCTCAGTGAAAGGCATGTGTGTTCATCCCTGAATATCTACCTATTCATGGCGTTTAAGTGGTGGTCGCACATATTAAACGCAGCAAAAGGCTTATATTCAAAATGTGTATAACAATGTTTTGTGTTCGACCATATTTTACACCTACACATGTGTATGTAAGCTAAGTACCCTGCAGTTAGAGTGGTATATAGTTATAGTGTTTTATATAATCATAAACTCACGTATGGTCCCTGAAGTTTGAGTGTCCCGCTGCACAGAACGTCCGCTCTCAGATTTGGAACAACGATCGGCCCCGCTGTGACACACAGGAAGTAGACGGGTCCATACAGATCGTCCCAGGTTATCAGTCCCGTACTTCCGGCTGTCTTTATTGCTGTCACAAGCAGCTGAAAAACACACACTAAATTAAAATACATTTCAGGGAAGAAATAAACTATCATGAAGCCCAAACGTTGTTCTCTTCGACATAAGGATGTATATATGTTTATGTTCATTTTTACGTGATCTGAAACTTCATATATAAATACATCAAGGCGGCTTATATATGGCATTTCATATCCGCGCTTTTAAATGTGTGATTATGAGGCATATGTGTGTATATTCACGATACCCGTACGCACCCCTATGATAGACATATTATTTACGGATGCTCGCTCTGGGTAAATGTACTTACAATCTGACTGTGGTAATGCAGTTTAACATGCCTAGTTTACCAAGAACTAGGCCTACATATGATACTGATATTTATTTAGTAAATACTTATCCATCCTATCCAACTGACGGTACAGACTATTAAATGATACGTATGCGATGTTTGTGTAAATACGGGGCATGTATCAGGAATTATTATTAATCTTACCCCACAGACGGTACAGAGTATAGGGTTCCCCTCCTCCTCAGCAGCCAGTGACATCTGTAGCCCGGTAATTACATCCTCTAACACCTGTTCCTGTCCAGCACGTTTGAATACAGGACCCAGGGCTTCTCTAACCAACCTGGGCAAATACATTGAATACAATATCCATTTGATGTATAGTTACACTTCTCTTAATGTAACTTGATACAGGTCGGAGTCAAATGCAGTATAATAAACAAAATGCTTATGTAGAATCGTGATCAAGGAATTAATCGATATATCACAATGTAAAACCCTCCTGTAGTAAGATATATTGCGAACCCCTCCCATCATGGTACGTGATAGGTTTTGTCAGAATTAAGCTTGTGGTAAGATTTGAATGTATAACATACCCCTTTGTCTAGACTAGACTACATTACGAACCCCTCTTCTATGTGTTAATCATTTCAGATGACAGATTGTGACAAGATTAGACTGTATTACAAACCCCTCTTGTCCTTGTAAGGCCTTGGCGAGGAACTGGAAGACGTTTGTGTTCCCACCATCCCGGTGATATCCGACATGCGCCCTCCATCTCTCGACCTCGGCCGCCTCCGCATCTGTGAGGACGTGTCCGCGGGAGGCTCGGGTGTCCAGGCGGGAGAGCTCCGTGTGCTTCTTCAGTACCGCGTTCATCTCGCCCGCGTCCAGGTACTTACCTGCTGTCTGGTGCGCGTTAACCGCGGTTACCGCAAACAACGCGCATAGTAATCCAGTAGTGGTTACCATGGTGACCGATTGTGCGAATCACGTATATATATATCTACATCCAATGTCACAGTGTACTCGTTATATCCGTGCAAGTCTAGTATTGATAATCACTGATATTGAGATTTAATCCGATCAATCGTCATAATTACTTATGACAATTGAATCTTAAGGACAATCTTTGCCCTGATTATCTGCGTCTAATCAGTTATGCGTATTTGTTTAATCTTAGAACTATTGATTTTAGGTTGTTAGGAGCTCTCAGTGATTTAAGCTGTTTGATTGAGGCTCGCCGAATTAAAGTTCAGTTAATCTAATGATGAAAAGTAAACATTCAGGCTGATGAGTCAACAATTGACTTAATGATACGGGTGAATCTACCATATAATTCTATCGAATTTGAATGGCCAGATATAAATCAATACGCCCTAATATGAATATGCACCTAACTGTCATAAATCCGATATGGATATTACCTCAATTAAAATTCAGCGTATTCCAACAACTATTTGTAGTTTGTGATTCAAATTCAATCGATGATTAATATCAACGTCGTTTATTTACAAACAATACGATACAAATAACAAAAATAATTATACAAGTTTATTCATATTCATATAAATGCAAATAATCAATTAGATGCAACGTATGCAGGTTAATAACAGTACATTCAATCTCTAAGTTAATGTATATATTTTGATAAATTATCTATTGTCCAACGTCGTATTTTTTGTTCCTTTTCTTCTTGCCTTTCTTCTCGTAGCCGATGTATTTGAGCACATTCGCCTCGTCCTCTGCGATCGCCTCCTCCATCTTGGCCACGTCGCTGACGACCCGTCGCGCGTCCATCAGGTCGATGCCCGCCGCGATGTTCACGTTCGGCAACAGGAAGTTCGGACAGGACCGCGAGCGCGCCACGTGCTTCACGTACGCCATCACCTTAAGGAAACACGTGCCCATTGTTTTCAGATTCGCCAGGTGGCGCTTCGCCGTCCACAGCACGGCGTTCCGGACGACCTCCGGCGAGAGACAATCCCATTTGTGGTATTTCTTCACCACCAAGATGGCGGCCGTGAGCTTCTCGAGGTCGAATGAGAACTCGGCGTCCCGGCACGCGGACACCATGTGCGCCTCCAGGAGCGCTGCGGTCGGCGCGAGGGAGAGGTTCCAGAAACAGCCGCCGCTACCCACCCGCCGGAAGGTGCTCTTAAAGCGCGGGCTGAGCGAAGCGGCGGACGAGGAGAAGTCGGAGGGGCTCGCCTCGAGAAACCACATGGGCTGCCCGTCCTCCAGTTTCGCCATGAAGTCGGCGAGGCTCCGCAGGCCGCGGTCGGCGTACGGCCGGGTTTTAGGGAGCGCGTGTTGGAGTTTCACCCCCTTCAGCCACCCGAAGCCCTCCACACAGGGGGTGATGGTGACTGTGGTGAAGGCGGGCTCTATACCGTCACCGGAAGTGAACGAACGCTCGTCTTCATCGGGCTCAGGCGGCTTATCCTCTCCCACCTGCAGATCGATACACAGATTGAAAGAAACCAAGACACTCGTGCCGGTTACATGTACATATATATAGTATAATTATATAGTTTTTTAGAATATTTAGCAATAATTCTTTCTCAAACATCTAAACATCGCAGTCAATGTGGAATGCACTGCCATCTATCAGCGCTTTAATTATATATATTTTGAGCTTATTCAAATATAACTGTTCACGCTATGATAATGATCAAGAATAGCATATAATTATGTTTAACAGGTCGGTAAGCTCCAGTTAAGATTTGAAGGAGGGGCTCACCTGGTCCCCGGCATCTGAGGCGCCGTCATGTGTTAGCGGCGGTCTCTCCCTCTCCTGTCCTTCCTTCGCGTCCTCCCCCTCCCCTTCTCCCTCTCCCTCCCCCTTCTGCCTCTCCTGTCTCCGCCTCCGCCGTTTCGGTAACAGCAGATGCACGGAGGGGAAGTCAGCGTAGGCGTGAATACCTGCAGACATCAGGCGTTAGTTTTTATTATAATATAGTATTCGGTAACAGCAGATGCAAGGAGGGGAAGTCAGCATAGGCGTGAATACCTGCAGACATCAGGCGTTAGTTTTTATTATAATATAGTATTCGGTAACAGTAGATGCACGGAGGGGAAGTCAGCGTAGGCGTGAATACCTGCAGACATCAGGCGTTAGTTTTTATTATAATATAGTAT
>JAXGGS010361942.1:339-12988 GCA_035585475.1 Armandia brevis
CTCCGGGGGGTAGTGCTCCGAGCTGCCTCCTCCAGGGAAAGATTCAGGGCTTCTCGTCATCACGCTCTCCGGGGGGTAGTGCTCCGAGCTGCCTCCTCCAGGGAAAGATTCAGGGCTTCTCGTCATCACGCTCTCCGGGGGGTGGTGCTCCGAGCTGTCTCCTCCAGGAACAGATTCAGGGCTTCTCGTCATCACGCTGTCCGGGGGGTGGTGCTCCGAGCTGTCTCCTCCAGGGAAAGATTCAGGGCCCAGCTCCTCCCTGCCTCCTTGGGTATCAGCTCTGTTCTCCTGTATTTGTTGAACTCCAGAGCCGAGATCTAGGATGAAGGAGGCCTCACCGTTAATGATCTTACAGTGACCAGACAGATGTAAAATTAGGCGACCTTCTGGTGGTCTGTCTTTAGGGAAGCGTTCAGCCATCTTGTCCAGAGCATCCGATATTTTGCGTTTGTGGACGAGTCCAGCTTCTACCAGCGATGGTGGTGGGTCTACTCTCTCGATATTTCTAAAATAAGATCAAACTCTTATGGGGATTGATATTTTTGAAAATTCGAAATCATGATAAATCATTTTTATCTGTTTGACAGAAGTCATTTAATTTAAATTTTGTCCAATGTTGCCGCCATGCGTCTCTGACCTTGGGATGACCGCGCCACAATCTCTGAGAGTAGAACACATTCCTGTGACGTCATTCTGTATCCCCTCTCTCATATTCAACTCAACCCCGCCGATAGCCAGGGCGTAAGTGTCAGGGTGACCTTTAAATTAAAGTAAATTCCTTTAGATATAACATCGATATAGAGACTTAGGGACAACATAATTTCTATTTCTTAGGATTATTTATCACATTTACATCACATGATGATACGTCTTGTGGTAAACCACACATGTACGTGCATATATCGAAAGCAAGTACTATGCATAAAATTGTGTTTGAATATTTACCGATCGAGATCCTGCTTTCTCCGTGAGTCGGACAAGGAAGCGAGGCGCAATTATTTCCTAAACAGAAGCTGCAGTGAGGGGAACAGGCAGTAGTGCACGACTCTCCACTCAAGGACACGCTGGTATCTGTCAAATATGAAATTAAATATACTATAAAATTTGTGATGGAGGCGATGTACATGAGAATCGTAGTGGTTACAACTGATAACAGGCTCGTTTATAAATATTATATATACATAGACACACGGTTCTGTGATCCTATCTCCTATAATTTTGATAAACAGACAGAAAGGACAACTATCATTCAATTACAAGGCAACGATATAAACTTAGCGGTTCATACAAAAGTCATGTGTTTAAGGATTACTTTTAGGATTTGTCTGGCACATCGAACAGCATGGATTCAAATGAACATGGTTGTTTTGGTTCATCAGTGTCTACAAAGTCCAAGGATACATTTCGTACGAATTAACAATAACAGTAACTTAAAGGCTGCATAAAATCAATGATTATTTTCTCAAGCTTTTTTTTTTGCTTGAGAGGGGGGTGTGGGCGGCAGGGTTTTTTGGGGGGTTTCTTACCAGGGTCGGTGCGGCAGCTTTTTTTTTTTTTTCGTTATGAAAAGGAGGGTGCGGCAGGTTTTTTTGGAGTTTTTTTTTCCGAAAAGTAGGGTGCGGGGGCCTTTTATTGACCATTTTTCGGATATCAGCAGCTGAAAAGGAGGGTGCGGCAGGTTTGCTTGTTTTTGTTTTTGGTGGGGGGTTCCGAAAAGTAGGGTGCGGGGGCCTTTTATTGACCATTTTTCGGATATCGGCAGCTGAAAAGGAGGGTGAGGCAGGTTTGTTTTTTTATTCTGAGAAAGAGGGTGCGGCAGGTACGTTTGTACAAATAAAAAGCGGGGGTGCAGGGGGTCTCAGGCCCATGCGGGCGGGCCTGAGAAACTATTTAATAATTTTATGCAGCCTAAAGAAAACTTATAACTCATGCATGTAACACGCTAGAATACTAAAAACACTAACAAAATAAACTAAGAACTATGTATAGAATGAAGGAAACTAGAGAAACAGCAGTAAGCTAACGATAGAGTAATTGAAATATCCTTGAATCAAATTTCTGTACCTTGCAGAACTTCAGCACATCTTCATCAGGCACCCTTGAGTCGGACAAAATTTCCATCAACCTCGCGTGGTCATTCTAAACGATATGGAATGACTCTTAAGTATCACTAGTTGTATATTACATTTAGTAATAATATTTTTCTTAAAGTTTGCAAATGATGCAGAAGCAAACGCTAAACTTACAGATCGATCAACCTCTGAATCTGCTGATGCGTCCATCGAACTATCCCAATGTGCGTCACAAGTACTTTGTATCACTGTGTTGATAGGACGAAGGTAAAGTAGATGTTCGATATAACGCGGGCATTGGGAGACAAGTTTAAAATTCGCGTTATATCGAGTTTACCTTGTAGTTAATGAACGAGCTTCAAGACATTTTTATTAACGCGGGTCAGCTTTTTGTATTTATTTATCATTATTTATACCGCACGATAGAAAGTAACACATGGGAATGCATAGAACAAATCACTAAATAACATAATGCGGATTTATAATAGATAATAAGACAAACGTATATGCTCACCATCTCTCATGCTGCGCCTGATATTTGTGGACATGCGCATCCTGCCGGAAGTAGGATCGGTTTGAGGGGTGTTCGGATCGGCAATCAGGGACGACGCCATCAAATAAAGGACAGAGCCTCTCCCAAATTCAAAATCTGCCACCTGTAGTTTCCGCGTCCTCGCAGGGCAGCTGTGGGTTTAAGGGAGTGAACTATTATTCTAGCAGCTGAGGTGTAAAATTTCTAGGTGAAAATTACATCCCCTGTATGTTAGAAATATATTGACATGTTCAATGTAAGAGAAAAATATTTGTCGTCACAAATAGTTTAGATGCGCCTAACGCTTGTCACAGTGTTGTCATTGTCTTAACCACCATTACGAATTATTGACGCGCACCTCATATGCACTACGCGTGCCCAATAATTAACATGTGACATCTAGTATCGCCTAATGACCAATGGCTAATTAATAGTTATCTTATCTCTTCATAGTAATTGTGAAAACCTAATAGTCAACCTTTTGAATTCAGTTCGATACAGACATTCATTGAGTGTAAACATTTCACCACATGTTCTATAATAAACTTCACATTAGTCCGGAGTTACTTCGTCAGTCCTAATCCAGAATTCTGATCATCTAACACTGTATAGTTAGGTTACCTGTTTAAAACTTTATTGGACAGAAGGTTGTAAGTCACACTAGCGCACTCTGACAGAAGCTGCTTCTTCGCCACGTGTGGAAGATTGCCCTGCCTCAGAAAACTGTCTAGATTTGTGCCCCCCACTTCTTTATAGGCCACTTCTGCGCCACTGTACAAGTCGAGAATAAGGGGAAAATCATGAAATATCTAATACATGTACAAGTGCCAATTTAATATATATCATAATTATGTAGTGTGTACAAACATGGAGAAGATGGTCTAACTTTATGCTCAATATCATTTACAAAAAAACTTCATAAATTATAAATACGTGCTTACTCGATATCTCTATAGTAACCTATCACCGGACGAATGTGGAGTCCTCTCACATGGCCGAGTTGCACCTCCTTAAAAACAGAAAAAATATAATGTAGAAGGCAGTGTCTTATATAATAATCACATACAATGTACAATGGTCTCCGTCTTTACCTTATGAAAGTAATCCATGTCCATGTGACCCGCTGATCGTTTGGCTTCCCCGGGAAACCTCCTCAGTAAAACACCAACATCATGGTAGCTGGCTGCATATTACCAAATAAGCAAATAAGTTCACAGAGGGAGTTTTATGTATGGGGAGGGCGGGCATCCAATATTACATTTTTAGTTAAAGCGAGAGACACTGTTTGTATGTGTTCATGTAAGCCAATGTGTACGAACGGTCAATGGTTATCAAATGATCGACGTCTGTTCGGGCAAATCGCAATGAAATTTAAACGGCTTGATTTTGATTCCTTTGCCTATTTTTGACACTTACCCTTGTAGGTATCATAGTGGACGCCACGATGTAGATGGCTTCTATCTCGTAAAATATCTCTAGCAAGTAGTAGCGGAATTGAATGATTCTCCTTCTCTAGACTTATCCCTTCATCTGCAAATAAATATCAGAACAAATGCATGCTTAATACGTAGGTTCGATAATAAATCGAAATTCGATTATGGAATGACGATGAATGACTCTCACCTCTGGCTGGGGAAGCGTTTTGCATTGACTGAACCTGCCGATACATAAGAAACTTATTGATAACAATTCTATTCAATTAATAACATATTTATTCACTGCGTCCTTAATAATTAGCACATAGATTTTAGATTACATACTGTATGAAACAGAAGGGAATAATAATATATGAACCTGGTTGTAAATATAAAGCTGCATGAAATTAATAAATAGATTCTCAAGTCCACCCGCAAGGGCCTGAGACCCCCGCACAATTTTTTTGTGTGTGATTTAGACTGTGATTTTCTCAGGAAATAACATCTGCCGCACCCATATTTCTGTATGAAAAATGCCGAAAAATTGCCAAATAATGTCCCCCGCCCCACTTTTAAGTAAAATATAAAAACCTGCCGTGCCCTCTAACCCAGCCCGCACCCCCATCTCGGGACAAATAGATAATATATTCATATATCTATGCAGCCTAATATGTATATAATAATAGTATACAATTATGTAATAATAATAGTAACTTTCAAGAAAAAATATGTGCAAAGAAATTGTACTAAATAAGATTTACATACCCGGTTCACTTTGATATATTCTGTGTGTTCTGGCTTGCCCTTTGAAATTGACCAAACCGTTTCTTCGCTGCTCTGAAAAGCGCAAAATATTGTCAGTAGAATTTTAATAATTCATTGCTTACTACAATCAGCGCTTGCAATTTAAATGCTATCTGATTATATCATGCACCGGTGACTCGTTTGACTGATGTTATTCTTTTGCTCAACTGCCCTATATGTCATAAGATGCACGCGATATATACACATATCAGACGCAGATACTAAAGTTTCACAGTATCATATCGACTACCATAGTATACAGTACAGAATGTGTATGCATGAATGTGATAATTATCTCCATTATCTCTACAGGTATGTACGATTCCTAATGTCTAATGGTATGCTACCGATATTTACACAATTTAAAGGCAAGGCCAAAGTAAATAAAGCAGCAGATCAGCTGTCAAGGTTGTAAACCTTAAAGTAGTAACATCTTGAATCTTGAATCTAGAGTCGTATTCTCAATAACATTTAACAGGAAATTTATTTACTTAATATAAAAAAAAATACTTTAAAAGTAATTAAAAAATGCCCTCACCTTTTTCTGTGTAATGGTTTTCTCTACTAATTTTGGTTTGAGCTCCCTGCGTGTGATCGACTGAGAATCTTCTTCTGTCATCTGTCTCTCTGACCAGCTGGCAGATCGACTTCTGTTTAGTTTCGTGCGGGAAACGCTTCCGGTCTGCTGATGTTCGCCGTATCGTGTTGAGGACCTGGCGGATGAGAGCAGCGATTGGCTTCCCAGTCCGGAATCATCGATCCTGTTGAGCCTCCTCCGATCTTCCGACCTCAGCGTCTCCTGGTGCGAGACGGACACAGAGACCGAGCGGCGGATCGTCCTCCTTCCCCGGATATTCGATTCGTCAATGTCCCATACTTCTTCTTCCGAGATGGTTTGGGTTATCTGCATTCTTTGCCGAACGCTGACCGTCACTAGGCCATCCCCTTCTACTGCACCCCCGGGAGGAGTGAGTCTTTGACCATCACACACGCCCTCCTCCGTGGTTACCATAACGCAACTCCGAAGCATCTCCTCAAGGTCAACGTGGTCCGGGTTTTGTATTGGGCTCCTGGAAGCTACAATAGCTTCAGGGTTGCTGTCGTCGTCGGTGTCCTCTTGCGACATGCAAGCTCCACCAGTCTGGACAAATCGGGCGAGTTTCTCCATCATAACGAGGGCGGCCTCGCTGCCGAGTAGACCAGGTTGGAAACCGGGCAGAAAGGTGAAGAAGTGCGCTTCGTTCGGCTCGCTCACTAATTGGAGGCCAGCTCGTTGGAGATTCACAACGGTGGCGTCAAAAATCTCGAAAGTTTGCACAATGGTCAATCTTTTGTACATGATACTCGGTGGCTGTCTCGGTTGTTCTGGCAAAAGGTTGGTCTTCATGAGGGACTTGTTATGTTGGCATTGACTTTCGTTTCTCTCTCCTAAACGTACAGCCTTTGAAGTGCATCTTTCAAGTAAGTTGTTACTACTTGGCTTCTCGGTAATCGGGTTCATCTCCAGCGAGATCTCTCTCCTTGGATCCCGGGATACGCTAGCTGCAGTCTCCTCCTCCAGTGCCCGCTGCAGAGGCTCATCGTAGACAGTTGTGCATTCTGGTTTAAGGTGATCCTCGATGTCGCGACTCTCGAGTAAAGACCCGATGCTTTGCTGGATCGGCAGGTGTGCGTCTTCAGAGGAGAGAAGCCGGGCTCCTGTCGCGGGATGGTCCGGATCCACGCGGCAGGTCTGAAAGCTGTCCGTCTGATTCTGGGCGATAGTGGAGTTCATCAGTTCTTTCTCGTGTTTCACGAGTGGCAACCTATCGATGTGCTCGCCTGAGGGGGAACTTCTCCCTGCAGCAAAAGCATTCTCAGCGTTCTCAGCGGCGCCGCTCTTCCGTTCATCAAACACCGCAGGCGTGTCGCTCCTCAGCTGAATGATTGCCGCATCATTCATGTATGTTTTCAGGACAAGCGCCTCCGACTCGTCATCCGCTTCGGTGAGGTTCAATTCTGGTCTTTCAGTCGCCATGGCTGGCACATGGGCTGCGGTCTTCACCAAGCATTCCTCGTCAGATTCAGCGCAATCGGCTATCGTCTCTAAAGTGTCCATGGAGAGAGCTCCATCCAATTCGATCTCAGCTAAAGGTGCCTCGTCGGAAGGCGAGTTCTCATCCATTTCGCAGGTGTTCGGTTGCTGGGCAGTTGTCTCAGTAGCCTCAAAATCACTTAGACCGGGTAATGATGCCAACTCCTGTTTTGCTGACTGGAAGACACCGTCTGTGTTTGATGGGTTAGCGGTTGTAAAATGGCTTTCTGAAACGTTATTTCTGTCAGTCTGTTGACCAGAGCGGTAGTTGTCTGATGGAGGTAGATAATTGCGAAGGTGACTGAATAAAATGGATTGTAGATTCGGAGAGGCCGGGTAGGTCTTGCTGAAGTCGCCTAGATTATTATCCGTCGTGAGATGGCTAAACGCGATGTTGTTGCTAGGTGACGAGTTTCTCAGTAGTATGTTCTCATAGATGCAGTCCACTTTGAATTTTTCTTCCGCCTGTGTAGCACGAATTAGTGCGATTTGCGACATCAGATCAGCGACCATGCTCTTAATCTGACTGATGTCGCTGTCCGATTGATTCGTTCCCTGTTTGCTGCTCGTGTACACCTCTTCATAGTCAGACGCTTTGGGAAATACGCGGGGAAATACGCTTTTCTGCTCAACCTCATCTAGGTCTGCTACTTGGGACGGTTTGTTCAGGTTCGGGCATTCCGAGCGTAAATCAACGATTGCTCCGCCTGCCTTTCCATCTTTTACATCCGGCATCCTCGGATCTGTTGGGACGGGCGTACTTCGCAGCTCGATTAGCTCTAGGATCTGGTCAGTGATAGCAATAGATGGATCGTCCACTCCGCTTTCTTTAACGGTAATCCCGAACTCCGAGGTCATGTCCGATGCATCTTGCGTTGTACGGTCGTCATGTGAACCGATGGTGTCGGTCTAGAAACAAGATGAATATGTGCTGGTTCATTTGTTATCCGTAAATGGGGAATGGAAGTATGATAGTTAGTCTAAGCTAGTTATTATTATTAAAACCGTATCTTTGAAATGTGCGCCCAGTATGTAACAAATTACAAATTAAGTATTGGCAAATTTGTCTGAATCAGTATTGAGGACCACGTAAAAAAGTGATTATCAATTTATTTATGATGCCAATTTTTTTTCAATTTCAACACTGATGGTCGATGGATAAAACTACCGGCTGACACTCCCATTTTTGCGCATTTGTGGTGAACTGTAAAATGTGTGCCTGAAATTCGTTACATGCTTTATCAAATGATAGATTTCCTAGTATTTATATATAGTTATGTATATCTTATTTACTAATTTGCTGATAATCGCTAGCAGGATTCATCATACCTTTACCAGTTGTTCGGTCCGGTTCACTTTCTTACGTCTGATTCCCTTGATCCTCCTCCTCTTAAATTTGGATGTCACTTGTCGGGGCCTGCGAGGAACCCGGACAGGAGAAAACATCACTTCCCCGCCCGTACAGCCATGCTCAGGGTAAGGCCGCCTGGGATTGAAGAATACATCAAAAATCGCCATGATGGTTCTGTAACTATAAGAACATATATCTTAATTACAAATTGTTTCGGCGACAGGGTATATGCAGGCGGTCGGGATTTTATGTTTGGCTGCTAAAGGGCATGGGAGTAATTTATTTTTGTTGCCTGAGGGGAGAGTGCAGGGTTTTAATTTTCAGTTTGCATCGGAGAGGGTAGAAAATGGGTCAAAATTTCATTTTTAGCAGCAAGGGAGTATGCGGATATTTCATTTTATTTCTTCCATTCGAGAGGTAACTGGGTTGTGGCCAGCTGATTTTTAAAAAAGCTACATAAAAGGTTGATTCGGGGGTGGGTGTCTCACCTAATGCGGGAAATAGTACAGTGATGTTATAAGGCATTGTCTTATATTTACACAGGTAGCACATACATGTAGGTATTATAGTACGGGTAACAGTTTCAAGTTATCATCCAACCGAGTTACATCCTGGACATTGTCAATACTAGAGCAATGTTAAGGTTCAGGTAACATCTCCGACTGATACAGTATACCGGTAAGTCGAAGTCGGTTCACTCGAACTTTGACTGCTGTATTCAATACACAAGTATTACCGCACCATCAAAGTCATGATAAAAAACTCCTTCAGAAAAGGAAGCTTGCAGTACTTATTAAGCCCAGATACTCCAGTCCAAAGGGCAAGTCCAGTATACAGTAGGCACATGGGCCCTTCTATGGGTGAAAGCCACTGCCACAACAACACACACACAAAATGACGTGACTTGGGTTCCTTGGTTACTTGCAGTATCACCAACCTCAGCATAACTATAAAACGTCAAAAGCCTAACACGTTAAAAGAATTAATATCATAATTTGGGCTTTAAAATAAATTATGTAATTATATATAGTTTATTGAATAACTTTACGTAAAGTTTTGAGCCGATGTTGTGTTAAATTGTACATGTTATGTGATAGTTTAGTAAATAACTAATTTTACATGTGTTTGAATTATTAATACGATTTTAAATAGCACAAATCCACAAGAGATTAAACAATAGTCTTAGTGAAATGATTATAGCAGCAATCAGCCAGTTTTATAGATCGCATTATGGCACGCGGCATTAAACATACATGTATTTATCCGATCAGTGCTCAATATTGACATATAGCCGACATATAGGCTATATATATACTACCCATGACATAATAACTGTACATATAGCCCATGAGTGCATGTACATGTATATAATTCTTTTGATTAACTTATACAAGTTTTGAGTCGATGTTATAAAACGGTAATGTTATGTGATGGGTTTTATCGAAAACTAGATTTAAATTTCTTTATATCAATAATACAAATATATGTAGCATAAATCCACAAAAGATTAAATAATGATAATCTCGGTGAAATGTACCTCCCACGCACTTTAAAGTGTCTGTACTGAAATTGACTTACATGTGCCCGAGTAGGGCGTGGTCAGTTTTAAACAGCTTACTCCGCCCTCTCGTGTGTCTAGCATGTGGACAAACCATCGCTACGTATAACCACGAACGTCCTCCGCAACTTTCCTGATTAAAATATGGCAGATGTGTGGGTTAAAATGTGGGTATTCTAGGTAGAACCTGCAGACATTAGAAAGTGTTCTTATAAATGTCCGTCACTATAAGAATTACAGCTAAGTACATGAGTGGTTAAACCGTCACGTGATCATGGCGTGACATGGTTATATGAGAAAGAGAAACTAAATAAGTTTGGCCGATGTTTGGGCGACACACGGCAGGGATACTCGGAGGACAGAGTCAAATGATGAATTGTGTCAAACATCGAAATCAAATCGATGAATAATTGAAGATATATGTTGAAAGTTACCGTGAAAAATGGGGCTACAAGTTTATTTGTGTTTCAGGTTTAAGTAGGGCCTTTAAGTAGTGCATTATATTTCGCACTACTCTTACCGGATGTTGACCTATACTACTTTCCATATCTGCTGCCGAAAGTCTGTTTTTGTCATCGTGCTACACCGATTTACGTCACAAATCGTCTGTAAGACAAAATAAGATTTTATACCATTTGGGTTCTTTCAAATAGATCTTGTGAATATATTTTAAGGTGAGTTCTTTTTGTTTTTCAGGCTTCGTCATTCATAAATCCCCTGTTTTTAATGTCACATGAACGATAATAGGGCTGTTCTCCATATATCTCAATGTACATGTACATGCATTAATCAAAATATCAACGCATGCCACGATTTACCTTGTTCTTAATTAGATTTAATTGTATGTAAATATTGAAGAAAGGTTCAGTTTGGCCATTCATACCTTTAGATATAGTGAAACAGATAAGAAGAAGTGTAGACTACGAACTCATTGTTATGTTTTTGGGCCCTAAGTTTTAACTGTATTTTTTCTCTATTTATTTTAGATGGACAGTAGCTCAGAAGAAGATGAGATGCCTGATTTGGTACCTGCCGAGATCAAACAAGTTCCTGTTTCCATTATAACAGGATTTCTAGGCGAGTCAAGTTCATGTGTTTGGCCAATTCAAAGTCTATCACGCTGTCCTATTCAAACACCTGGAGATATCGGTGAACGATACAAGGACATTACAATGAGATACTCAGACAAGATGTCGGCTTGCATATTTTTACATGTGCATGCACGCGTATATCGAAAACGATTCTATCCAGCTGAAGCTAGCCATATTAAACAATTAGAATATCATTGTAAAGATAATATAATATTAATTGACCGTCCACCAACCTGCATACTTACAGTTACCAAAAGTTCATAATGAACTTTTGCAGATACTTATAGGACTGTTTAAGCCTGGTCAATAAACAGTCACACGTAATCTTCATTTTGTCATTTAATTATTTATTTATTTTTTGCTTCAGGGGCGGGAAAAACTACGTTGTTGAATTATATTTTAACCGCGCAGCATGGGAAGAAAATCGCAGTCATCCTGAACGAGTTTGGGGAAGGTAACGAAGTTTTACGGCATTAAATAATTGATCAGCCCCTTGCTTATGAATATTTGGTCAGTACGTATTGCTTGGCCATAGCCATTACACAATATGAATTATTTCACCTACAGGTAGCTCCATAGAGAAATCTATGTCGGTTGGCCAGGAGGGGGAGCTGTTTGAAGAATGGTTAGAGCTGAGGAACGGGTGCCTTTGCTGCTCAGTCAAGTAAGAAACGATGTGTTGAATTAGAAAAGTACGAGTATAAATATATTACTAGCCACGTAGACTGATCTTAGCTTTTAATAGTGATGAATGTGAAAATTCGCCGTGAGTTCAAAGCGATCTAGTTCAATGACCAATCATCCTAGCCAGAACTTTTCTCCTGATATCAACATGAATTACATGAAATACGACGTTAAAAACAAAATCGGTGTATTTATCAGTACATTTTAAACAGATATAGTCGTCCTGTTATAGCGATATCTGACAAACATTGTATTTGGTAGATATTATTTCATATTTGCAAGGAAGACTATCTTAGCCCAGATTTGAGTCTGATGGAATATGACATAGTAGGCATAACATGAATCGATAAACAACACTTCGATAATAATGTTTGTTGATATCTAAACAAATCATGGTGTTCTTCTGCAGAGATGTAGGAGTGAAGGCGATAGAAAATCTGATGGAGAAGAAGGGGAAGTTTGATTATATTTTATTAGAAACCACAGGGTTGGCAGATCCAGGTAGGCATGAAAAACAACAACTGTATTGTCTCTCTGAAATTTAAAAAAAAATCCCTTCTATTATCCGTAAGTTCGATGTTAATCAATGCTATCTGTCGATTTAGGACCAATTGCTTCCATATTTTGGATTGACGAAGAATTATGCAGCGATATTTTCCTAGACGGTGAGTAGCGCATGTTTTCATACTGCTTTCTAATTGCCTGTAAGAAGTATAGTCACATCCCAGGCGAGGGGCTCCTCTCCTTTCCACGCGGAGCTACTAGGAGATGCTGACACCTGGCGACAGAATACTTTTTCTCGTCTTAACCAACTGTGTGTTACAGTTGAGACCCTAGTAGTTTTCTAATTAAGTTACTGGTCAACGCCTATGATATCACATAATACTGACAGTAACTGGATTAAATGTCGATGCCTTGCGATTTGTTTTGTATGAGAACATCTGTTCCATCAGTTTGAATTCATATTTTAACATTGACGATTTCTTTCTCCTTGTTTCAGGAATAATCACGATGATCGATGCTAAGTATTGTCTGCAGGTAAGTCTACAAGCAGGTGTGCCTGAGTAC